>JASSUY010030373.1:16263-42682 GCA_032466535.1 Forpus xanthops | reverse complement strand
AAAGTCCTTGGCCAGCCTAAACATTCTAAGCCATAACTATAAACACTGGTGTTATCAGCACTGTTCCCAAGCCGAAACCAAAAAACACAGTGCTGCACCAGCTACTACTTAAAGGGGAAAGACGACTGCTGCTGCTGAACCCATGACAAGAAATTACAAGTTGGAAAACCTGGGTATGCCTGGGTCTCCGTTCCCTCTGTCACATTACCAGCAGCTGTGCATGGTGTCATTGAGAGAAATGTGCTACAGAGCACACCCTGGGGGTGCTGGGTGCCAGAGGAGGGTCAGCAGAAGCAGGCAGGACAGCTTGGAAAGCCAAGCATGCTTTTACCCACAGCCTTCCCGGACTGAAGCAGGTACCTGCAGAAGCAACAGGGCACGGGCCACTGCATTCAACTGCAAACATGTCCCTCTGAACTGGAAGTCAGGTGAAGCTGCATCCCTGAACGGAACAGCAAGCACAGATGCATGTGGCTGCTGCCACAAAACAGCCAGGCCAGGATCTAGAGGAAAGAGGCTGTGATGCCATTTGTTTTCTTTGTAACGCTGTAGCTGGAGGACAATTGAGCTTGGCTTGCCAAAACCCACACTGCTCGGCTGGTCAGGTGCTGAGAGCAGAGGTAGGACAACACACTGGCATTGTCTTGGCAGACAGGCAAGCAACAATGGCCTTTTCTCTCCAGCCCCAAGCTCGAGGATGAAAAAGGTACAGGAAGAAACAATGGTATTCTCAGCACAGACAGCTGAGCACAAGGAGGGCGTTCTGTTCTCTGCCAGGCGTTCCTTCAATTCATCATTTATGAGCTTTGATCAAACCCTGTGGAGCACTTGCTGCTTGGAAAAAAAAAACATAAAAAAATTAAAAGCCTTCTTTACAGTGATCAGAAAAACAAAAGCAGTTAAAGAAAGACAGGGGACGCATCTGCTTTCTTTACTCCACATTGCTGTGCTGCTGGTACTAAAAGGCACTTCACACACAAAACAATTAATGTTTATATTCTCCACTGGGGGTGGGGAAAAGGAATAAAAATCAGAGTTTAAATCCCACCAAATCACTCTTATCCTCAGCACACTTACTGTTCTCGGTCTTCAGTCTAAGTTTGTAGCTTACAAATCAAAGCAGCCTACAGCATATGTGGCAGAAAGGGGCCATACCATACTCAAATAATCATGAAAAGGCATATTCTAAGCATGTCACTGCATTCAGAGCCAGGGTAGTGCCCCTGCTGCCAGCACAAGGATCCTGAACTGCTCGCACCCACAGGTACAGCAAGGCCATAACTGCCTCTGATGACAGCAGCACCTCCTTCCATACATTTAGCTCTTGCCTAGGTTTTGCTGTACTTCCATCAATTCTCAGGGATCAGGAAGGGGCCATGTCTCACAAAATATTGCTATCAATGAGCCTGCTAGGATTAAACATTGATAAGAAAAACAGGACAGACACAGGAGGATCTGGAAAGATCTGAAGAGACACGGCTATATTTAAAAATATCTAATACATATATACAGGATCACCATGAACACAGGGAAAAGAACCTAGCACACACATACACAAGGAGAACTGAGGAAGCCTCAAGTCTGAAGCTGAAAGAGCCTGAAGTATTTAAAGCAGTCTAAAAAAAGCCTGGGGCTGCAATACAGGAGGCGCAGATAAACCCTTTCTTTGTGTGTTTGTTTCAGTGGTGACCTACGGTTGCACATGGAGACTTAAGCTAGCAGAAGCGCTAAGTTAGAGGAAGCAGCATTAACTAAGGGCAATAGAAATCTGAGAGCCATGATTTCCACCCGTTCTGAAGGTTCATAGTAGATATCCCTGCTAGGGGCACAGCTGGGTCCCATACAGCAGCAGGCACTGCCTGCTGCAGAACTTGAGACCCCTCCAGTCACATATACCCTTTCCTATGGTGAGGAGGCACAAGGTACTGGACTGACCCTGTTCTCAGGTTAACAAATCATGAGACAGCTTAATGCATTCTACAAGAATAAAACTCTTCATCTTTTTACACCACTGCTGCAAGAACACAGTTTTAAAGAGGAAACCTGCACTTGGCCCAATGGTTTCAACTCACCCTGCTAATGCAAGTTGTGGTAAATAGCTTCATCACAAGCTCTTTGCCGAAAGAGACAACCATCTGTAAAGAACACAGCATTTTTGTAACCAAGACCCAGAAAACATGCCCAGAACAACCGAATAAAGTGCTGCATTCTTTACTCATTGGATGTTGTGCTCTTACTTCCCTCTGAGTAGGAAGATCAGGAAAATAAACCCCTTCCAAGAAAGAGCCTGGCTCACCGAATTAAATGTCTCTGTCTCCACAGGGAGCACAGTAATTGCACTGAGACCTTGCTCATGCAGAGACAGTCACATCAACAGGAAGGAAAAATTAAAAATTAAAGAACTGTATTTTAATTAAGCCCCACAGAAGCCGAGAATAATAACAGATAATAACAGATGCATCCACACCTAGAGAGGCCTCCACAGGCAAGACAAGCTGGGGCAGGAAGACTCTACACCGCACTACACAGACACCTTTTGGCCAGGTTAAAAGCTACGAAAAGATTGTTCCTAGAGAAAAAGTTTCATGCCAGGAGCACTCTCCTCGGAGGTTTGTAAACCTCAATCAGCTGATGGCTATAAGGAAGCAACAGACTGCTGTTTGGTCACTGGACAGTTTCACCTCACCCAAATTACTTCAGCATTTCAGGACAGCTAGCAGGCTCCTACCCCAATGCTTTCAACATCAACTTTGAGTGTTTTGCTCTAAGCTGACACTTCACACCCAAGTCAGTCCCAAAATAATTTGTGAGCCACTTAAAGAAGTGGAGGGAGAAACCTGCCAGCATACATGCTTGCCCAGACAAACAGAGCCATTCTGCACATAGCTACAGGGTGTCTGTGCAGGAGAGGCATTTTTCAGAGACAGCTGTTTAAGTAAGGTATGAATGCATGCAGTGCACAACCAACCAACTGTGCAAGCAGCTCCTTATGCCTGCTTCACATATGCCCAGGAAGAACAGAACACAAGAATGTATTCCGCTGCACTTACATGATAAAGGCAGGCCTCTGTGCTGGCCTAGGAGAGTTAATTCAGGGAGAAAAGCTGTCTTCTAATGTCACTGAAGCATCAGAACATGGCCTCCCTGCAAGGTTAGCAATGATAGAAGCTGCAGGAAGAGTGCTTCTTCACTTTCCAATGCTAACTCCCTCAAAATGGTCCCATCATCAGGTAAATTCTGAGGCAGGAAGAAACTAAATGAGGAGGCAAAGGTGCAGCAGCACCCGATTTCTGTCAGAAACAAACTAATTTGCAAAGAAACATGAGTCCTGTACTAACCTCTGCTTTCTTCTCCTTCCTTCACACTTACCAACAAGTTAAATGGTAACATTCAGATAGCCCTTCTGGCTACGGATCCATTCACCTAAGCTTTAAGAAGGAAACAGTTGCAGAACAAGTGTTTTAACTCTTCTTGTTCTCAAGGATCTTGAAATCATCTTTCCACGTTTAATACAGAGAATTAAGCTTTTAAGATTCTACAGACTAAGATCCATAGAAATGCTGTAGCAAGCAGGCCTTGTTCAGCCAGGTAAGAGGATTGCAAGTTATTTTACACAACAGGCTCTACTCAAGACCTCACAAGGACATATATGCAGAGCTAGACACTGTCTTTTTACAGCTGAAATACCATCCTGCTCGCTTACAGATATTCCTCCTCCAAACAGAGCATGCAAAAGCAGCAAGGATTTCAAAATTTTGGATCATTTTTAGGAGGCCCCAGAATTCTGCAGGGGCACATTTGCTATTTGGGGAACAGCATGCAGTTAATATGACCAAGGATTAAAGGACTTCTGAGCTTAGATACACCAATCCAACACGGAATATGTTAAGAGATGTCTTCCTTCAGTGGGACAAGGCATTGCTGGCTGGCTGAGAGGACTCACCCAAGGCAGGAAAGGATCAGGATCCCTGCAAGCCAAATAACTTTGTCTCACAAAACATAAGAGCTTACATATTCCATTGCCACTTCTCATTGCGTAGCAGTTCGACAGCCTGGAAGGGAAAGCGCACTACGGAGGCACAGCAATGCTGGTGAAACCCACAAGGGTTAAAGCTAAACCTTCACAGCTCCACATACTCTTCATGTAGCCAAGCAAAACTTCCGTGCAAGCTGGCAGCTGTGTCACATCATGCTTTGACTACCTGGCTGAGATACGATGTACTCCAAGTCACACTGGCAGGAAATCAGCCAGGCTGACACCAACTGCTTACCTCCAGGTACATGCTCTGAACTGTGCTATGGAGAAACAGCAGCTTTTTTGCCCCCTTAAGGGGTTTTCAGTGAAAGCAGAAGCAGCTCTCTCACAGGTCCATTGGCCTCAGGCAACATCTCTGTTCTTGCACACCTTGCTATACATTTAGCTTCTCACTAAAAAAATCACCAACAAAACCCAACAAACCATAAACAGACTAGTTCTGTTTCTCAGATAGGCAATGGAGTGCAAAGGAGTTAGGCAAAATCACCCATGTTTTCACACTACGCTGCCTGAAAAGCCAAGCACAGGAACAGGTCTAGTTAAATACGTCTCTCCTGGCTTGTCTCTTTCAAAGCTAGCACCAAGAACACCAGGACTGCGCAGCATCCTGATATCAAAGTGAGCATCGATGAAAGAGCCTATGGTGGATTAGGTTTGATCAATGTTTTTAACATTTTGAGGCATTAGGAAAGGTAGTTTATTAGCTTTAAAGACTAAAGTCAGCAAATAATGAAAAGTCAATTCATGGTTCTTTGACACACCACCAGCATCACAATTTCTACATTACAGATGATACAAACACATCTGATATTTATTGTATTAATTTAGTAGTAGCTGGAGTAACCAGAGGCACTACAACCAAGGATGGAGACAGACCAGGCATAGTCACATCCATCTGATCAAAGTCCAGTGGTAACTATGGGTTTTAAAAGCTGGCATGGAACACCCTCGCACTGCAGTACAGCCTCTCATGCAGACAGCACTGAAATGCTAGTCTCCAATTTGAGCACCTAATGAGAGCAGTCAAAGTAGCACATGTCAGGGAGGGGAAACCTTAGGACATGGGCCATTTTTGTAGCTACAGCTTCATTTCTCTTCTAGCCAGTAGCAAAATAAAAGCACAACCCACTAAGCTCATATGAGACAGCCAGCATGGACAGCAGTTCCCATCACATGCTTTACAGATTGGCAAAGAAGCATATATGCAAATGAAACAAAAAAGAGACTCTGGAAAGAGGAATGCAAAAACAAATCAGAGGGGTAGGGGATGAAGAGGAGAGACCTTCACAGTTGGAACAAATCCAGCAATCCTCCCCTTCCTTACGCCAACTTCTCTTCATGGCCCCCTGCCCCAGACAGCAGCACTTGTCACACACCAGGATCAGCTATTCCAGGCATGCTACAGGAATGCTCTCCCTGTCTGCGAGGAGCCATTCCCATCTGCCCCTGAACCCTCAGGGACTAGTGGAAGCTGCACAAAGTAGCCAGCCAGGAGAAGGACCAGACCCACAGGGCTCCTGATTCATCTGAAGCTTGTTGCAGAGCATGGAACAGCACATTTCTGCCTTCATTTGTACCAGCATCCCCCTTCCAAGCTGACAGTGCTGCAGCCAGCTGCAAGAACAAAGACAGCATCCAGCCTTCCAGCACATACCTGAGGAAACCCTTGCAGTGGTAGCTAGCTCTGCTACAGGCATCAGTCAGTGAGGTGAAAGAGTTAAAGGAAATGTGTCAAGGCACATATTTTCTTTAAGTTGTGCCTAGCCTGGACAGTAACCCCCACTCTCTCCAGTTCTCTCCTCCACCACATTCATGCTTCAACTCTGAGGCACAGCATCCCTAAACACCAGCAGCAGCTTCAGGTTGGGAGCAGTAACATCTCCACAGCAACTAGGGATGTCACAGCCTGCATGTGACCAGCTCCTCTGTGAACATGCAACAAATGAGACCATCTCCTCCAACAGCACACTTGTTCCTCCTCACACTCCTTCAGAGCAGACTGATGGCAAATCCTCGTTCACCACTCTGAGAAGAACAGTGCTCTCCAAACAACTACCTCCCCACCAGCTCTCCTGCCCCATCCCAAGCATGTGTGCACTTGGCAGTGAAAAGACAGTGAGCATCTCGGTGCAGGCAGATTCAGAGGGAGGTCCTGCCCTGGCCAGCCTGGTTTGATATTTAGGATTTTCTTCTTGATAGCAGGAAGCACAGGTCTCCAAGCACTCCTGCACTCACTGCTTTCAGATAGCTAGCTGCTGTGCTCTATATGTACATGTTAGCCACTTGGTACCTGGGGAGACACCACAGTCCCAGCCACAGCACATATTGTCCCTATGGCCTGCCAATCATTAGAGGCCAGGACTCAGCCAGAAATACCCTGATATTCCCCTTTGTCTGTAAATCAGCCATCAAAGGCGTGCATCTAGAGGGGAAAAAAAAAACCAATTATGCCTTGACTTTAGGCTCATGTCAGAAGAGCTTGTAATGAAGAGCTCAGTTCTGCTCACGTTACCTGTCAGGTTACCTCATCATAAGAAATCAGGACTAGGAAGCCTTCAGTTAAGAAAGCAGTGAATGAGAAATAGATGGCTTCTTGGTGTACCTTAAATCTGAGCTTGCTCTCAGGACACAAATGATTTGCCGTCTTTGCTTTCTCCTCTACACTTTTAAGAGCTTCCACGACATCATCTGATGCAGAGGCAAGCTGAACAGCCTGCCACTCCAGAGGCCATGTATGATTATACCATGGGTCACATTAAATTACTTCTCACTCAACCATCTCCAAATGCTTCCCAAGTCAGACATGTGGTCCTCCCAGTCAAAGCCAAGATCCTGGCATGTAATTCTTAAGACTTGGTGTTTGTCTGAAACACAACCACCTTACACCACTCTGAATAAAGAGACTTTGAGAACTGCTGTAGGAGTTCTTTTAAAAGGATTTTTGGGGGTGCATTTGTGTGTTTTTAAGTTAGCTTTTCCCTTGCTGACCCATTTAGACCCAGGGCAGCATAGCTAGGGCAGGTGTCCCTGCATTCCTAACAAACCACCATTCTGTAACCTTGATTTAAACCAGTTGCATGGAGTGCCAGATGAACAGGGTTTTGTTCATGAAGTTTGCAATATGGCCCAAAACAAACAAGATGGGAGAACCACACAAGCATACTTTAGACCCTCAAATGGCTGCTTGCTTTTTTACTGAGAACTCAACATGTCCAGTAATAGTAAAGGCAGAGCAGCCAGCAGCAGCAAAAGCATTTGTGAACTTTGATGATACGTTTGGTATTAGCCAGCACAGCAATCAAATATGCAAAGATTCTTGCTGGCAGGCTTGCTTTTCAGACTAGAACACTTCACAGATCCCAGTGCTGTTCTCACTGCTGCAAGTCACTAAAATCCTGACATTCTGGCCTTTTTCCAGATTGGCATATACACCCCAAAAATCTCACAGAGCCAATGGTCTATGCTCTTCCTTTATTTGCCCCATGTTCAATGCCAGATCCCTCCTCCCCTGACTGCAGAGGTGAATGGGATGACAGCCAAAGAAATACCAGAATTTATTATATAAGTTTGAAACATTGGGGTTTTTTTGCACAATTCTCATCATGCCTCAAACACAGAACTATTTAGCACCCCAAAATATGTTTGAAGCACACAAAGGATCCAAAAATACAATACTAGCAATCTGAGCTACAGGGAAGGAGAAGCAAAGGGAAAGTTGCAAGGCCAAGCCTCTATGTATTCAACAGTAGGTCAGAAGAGAGGTTAGGAGAACCACCAGCTCCATAAAGAGCAATTTCTGCAGCTGTACCACACAGCCTGTGTAATGCTTGCAGCACCTCAGCTGTTTGGCACACAGCACCAGCTCATCTCTGCACAGGTACTTCCCAAGAGAACTGCAACAATGACAAGCGATTTGCTCTCTGGCCACAGCTCAAAGGATATTTCCAAATCAAGCACATTAAAACAGTTATAAAAGGAAGGTTCTTTCCCAGAAGCATTTATTTAGATTTGAATGGTGCCAGTTTTTACAAGGCAACAACACACAGCTGACAAAGCAGCCTCCATCAGTGCTAAATATAATTCACAAAGAACTTCAGATCCTGCCATTACATCTGGGGAACTCTATTCAGCTTTAAACATGCTGGAAACACTGGCTTAACACCCCTCAAACTGGAACAAAACATTGAGGGTAAACCAGCTGGAACATCCTATCCCTTGCAGATGCATCTTCCCAGAAAGGAAGGGGCAAACCAGGAGGAACTCCGCAGTATTAACAGTTGTCAAAAAAAAAGGCCTGAAAATGCAAACACATTCAACACTCCCTGAAAGTAAAGAAATGCCTCTTGATGTCTTTGGCTAAAGCTCCATTGTGTTCCAACACCTAACCCTTGCATTTCTCCCATCAAATATTCTGGGCAGAGCTTGCTTATTTGTAGCATGCTGTTTGCTGAAGCGCTCCTAAGAGCACAGAGAAGCCAAGAAGGAAATCATCAAAGAACACAAATAAGGGATCTAGTGAGATTCTAAAAGCCAACTAGTCAATCACATTACCCAGGTTGACACAGGCATGAGATGACTGCAGGGAAACTACCACCACTACTGCAAGGGGCAGAACTTCAGCAGTAGCCAGGAGCAGTATTTCAACCTCTTAACCCAGCCAAATTGGACTGAAAAGACTTACCGAAAATGCAGTGCCTGTTGTCAAGCCTAACATAAGGTACCCATCAAAGGCCTTGAAAACTACAGAATCCATCAGAAGTGCACATTACAACAGAAATCGGGACCTCTTATCTTCAAGGCTGACTCGTGGAGGTTACTATACAGTGAAGCAGAAGCAGATTTTATATTGACAAGGACTGCATGAAAAGCCTACTCCCACTCTGAGCAGATACCTGAACAGGAAAGAATCTGCACCACCAGGCTGTCCTCAGGGCCTGGGGAATGGCCAGGAGAGGCATTTCCAGACTTTGCAACAGGGCTGCATAGCACTGCTTATCCCCTCTCAGTAAAAGCAGCTTCCCTTAGGGGAAACTCCCAATCTCCAGCTGATCTCAAAATGTCTCTCAGTAACACTTTAAAAATGCGTCCTACCCCACAGTCTCTCTCTTCACATCTAAATATACTCTGTATGCTCTAGTTTAAAGAGCTGCTACTTGAAAAGAGAGCACTTGTTTGGAAATAACTCACAACAAGATCTTCTATTTGTTTTCTTTTCTGTAAAAACCCTTGTGACTAAGATTTCACTGCATTTCTCATGAAAAAGGGAGAAAAACTGGCAACTCAGACTTTTCTTACCCCCTTTTCTGAAAGCTTACATCATCTTTAAATTTATTGGGATAAAAGGAACCACATTTTTTACTAAAGGAGCCCAGAAGAACCAGCAGTGCTGAACATCTGCAGTGGGAGGCAGAACAGTGATTTGTTGTGGAGGACCTTCTGCATTTCCTTAATACTCTAAACCTCTTCAACAGCTGTCAGAAGTTGAGCTGGAAAGCAGAGATTCAATATTATTTGAATAATACATGTCTTTAACATCATTGCTGGTTGACATTTCACTCCTGAAAGCAATAAGGAAGCAGCAAAACAAAACAAATGCCTGAATTTGTTAGTTCAATTTGCCAAGAATATTTAATATATCACAGTGACCTGTGTAAACTAGCAAAACACAAGATGCTGGTCTTCACCACTCAGAACTTGTTCCAGATCCCCTCATAAGATTTTTAATGCTGAATATAAGCAATAAACCAAAAAGTGATTTATAGCAATCATAATCCATTCAGTTCCCAAAACTTTTAATCAGGCCTATGCACTCCCACTGAACCCAGATTTATCAAGGCGCTCTACAAAATAAGCAGATGGAGGTAAATGAGGCATGAACAAGCAGAGACTAGATATGAGTTTGCTCTTCCTCAGCAGAGTATTAAGGTTCACTGCTGGGAGGGAATACCAAGGAGCCTATCCAGCATTTAGATAGTGACTCCATTTGTAAATAGGACAACACCATTAGATCACTCATAAAGACCAAACTCTACAGCCAGACCAGTCTTGGCTGCCTGAAAACATTCTCTTCTAATACCCTTGCCTGATATCATCGGCTAACACTAACATGACAGCAATGCTAAGAGCAAGGAATAGGTATCAGTATCATTCTGTGGTTGGTGCTCTTGTTTATGGATGAGACAAAGAGCATCCCAAAACCAGGTGCATGTGCTCAGATTATCAAAGAGCCTCAACTGTTTCTGGAAAAGAAATGATCATCAGTGGGGATGAGATAGAGACAGGTACCACAAAGTTTTTCAACCCTCAGGATGGAATTTATCCTTAATTTTATGCTTCCTCAATCAGAGGACCATATTCAGCCTCTAATTTTCATCATATGACTACAACTAATACCAACTCCATTAAATTTTGCACTGGGCTAGTTACATATGAAATGTGTTTATGTACATCATATCTTTATATCGTAGCCTCAAATACACTAACACGTAAATGATCTGCTAAAAACCCCACAATTTAAAACTGTTAAATGTTCCACATCTGGCAGATTCAGCTGAGATTTAAAACACTGATGCAAGTAATTCATTACATTATACCCATTTATCTCTACCCATCTGTTACAGGGCAATATAAATCCACCACCGCTTATGCTATTTTCCTTTGGAGCCTGGGTACTTACCCTGTAGCCATGATGAGAGGGACCATCCCTACCTTTTCACATCTTACAAACAGTAGAATAATGCCTTCCATTTCAAGATTCTGCATGCAATTTGCAAGAAGTCTCTCAGGCCATGGTTTAGTATGATAGTCAGTACTAAGGCAGTCAAATCCATGTCTCTGAAGAAATCATATTTCCCTATAGCAAGAATAAGAAAAGTGGCCTTGAGGCTCCCACAAGCCTGGTGAGCTCGAGCTCTCCAGAGAGCCAGTGCAGATTTGCTACCACTCTCCAGGTGTTTATTTTGAGCCTTCATTTCCTTTGCTTCACTGTGAAGCAAAGGGCAGTTCATCGGTTTACAGCAAGCACCTTGAAACTGGCTGAGGGGAAACACTGGAGCCAAGGGGAGTGCAGGCTGCAACTGTTTCACAAAGAGATTTTCATATGTCACATAATAACAATTTTGATCACGTATAAATGTTCATGTAACTACAAATTACTAAGCCATTTCGCTGTTTTCACACCTGAATCAGCAAGAACACTCCAGAGAGACAGATGGCCCCTCATGACTGATACTCAGCAGGATCTTCTGTTTGCAGGTATACCATCTCAGACACAGATTAGCTTCTACTCAGAGCAGGTCTTCTTGGAGAGCTGGTGGAGAGTGTGAATTCACTCACAGGAGAAAAGCCCAGTGTTACTCATGCAATAGCTTGGAAGATCTGGTGATAATTTTGGAACCAAGATAGCCCAAGAGACTAGTAGAAGCAGCAGCCTGCTGTCAGAGGACAGAAAACAGAGAAATAAAAGCTAGAAAAGGAACCTGAACACACTATTCAAGAGACAGGAACTGTGGGAGGCAACACGAACTGTTGAATTCTCCACCCTAAGCTACACCAAATTCTGGCTTTAAACTGGCACAAGCCTTCTGTGATGCCCTGGAAGTTAATAAATCTGTTTCAACTTACCTATAAACAGGTGTTGGCTTTTCATATGTCTGTGATTCAGCCAGGCCCATATCAAATCCTGGCAGCACTGGGCCATAGTGCATTAGAACACTACATGTCTGCAGCTTCCAGCTGCTGGGCTTTGTTATGCACCATAAAGGCAAGAGATCACAAAAGCGTAGAGTCTGATGGATCCAAAGTGGAAAGAGAGTTGCAAAATTTCCCCATTCAGTGGGAAGGCAGAGGAGAGATGCAGCATGCAAGACTGGATATTCCTAATGCTTCAAACTTAGTATTTTATTGCATATTCAAATCAATAAAACTTTAATGAGTACTTTATTGTACTCTGTCTCATGATTTCTGCAATACCATGCAGGGAGAGCAAAGCAAAACTCCTTTTCCAAGGGACACATATGTATTTCCTCACCATGAATCTACCCTGCTCCGCATCTTTCCTATCTGCACAGTTCTCAGAGTCTGATAAAAATGGAAGTCATGTGTTTTCAACAAAAACCTCTTTGTTAACACATTCTCATGGCTACTGAAACTGCAAACCTGCTCAGAAAGATGCCTTAACAATGAAGTATCATTTAAAAATGCATTTGCAGCTGTGCATATTTCACTTCAGTCACACCATTGTGAATTATACCTCAGCATGTCCTTACAGAAAAGAGGTGGGTTGTCAGGGGGATGGGAAGGAGGGAGAGAAGAAAGGAATTTTTACTGAACAAAAGAGCTCCAAGAAACTGATACAGCTTTGCTGGAAGCTATTCCCAGCCCACTCAACATTTTTGATTGTACACATACATACCAGAATCCCAACAAGGGGCATTCTTCCCAGCTAAAATATGAACCATCAGCAAATCTGACCACCACGAGGGAGAAATACAAAACCCCAGTGGAAGTAAAGAAAAGCAGAGTAAAATCATCTTTTCGGTTGTCCTAAACCAAGAGCTACGTTTGAGAGCTCACCATGGTGGCAGCCTTACACAAACACATGCAAATATCCAGCATACTGCTGGCCAAAGCTAAGCACAGCAGGGTTCCTATGCTGTTATTTGCTTTACTACCACAGTCAGTCACACAGCACTTAAAAAGTACACAACATACAAAGCATCTTTTCCCCACCTCCCCAGAAGCCTTGGGAAAAACTGGGTGAATTTACCAATATTTACCAGAGTTTTGCAGTGAACATTCTGCAGGGGAGAGTGCACTGACTCTAAGTCAGCTGAGAAGCCAAGCACTACACACTGCTTTCACAGCTCGAAACCACAACAGTGGCCTGTGGCAACACTGGGAGAAGTCAGGGGAAGTAAATACTGCAAGAAAGCAAAGGCAGCACACGGCTGGGATACTGGTGAGGTCGAGCTAGACCTACTTACAACCCATCTCTGGCCCAGAGCCTGCACACAAGCACACCTGGGTGCAACAGAGCTTTTCATGCAGAGATCCTCCTGAATGCAAGTGCTGTACAAAGGTAGGAACACCAGGAACCAGGCTGATCAGACCTGCAGGAGAGCAGTGCTGCACAACAAACCTGAGTATCTGAACCCAGACAAGGCAGATGCATCTTCAAACACAGCACCATCAGCATCTGTGCAGGACATCAAGAAAAGCTGAGCATGCTGCACTCATGGGACCAGCACTAGAGAGCTGGCCTTGAATGCAGGTGCAGCAGGAATATAAACGGCACTGCTCAGCACTGCCAGGCTGCATGTACATTTAGGTCATGATCCTGGAACAAGGAAACAATTGAATGAACAGTAAAAGCTTATTATAAACGTTTTTGAAGGGACACCCAGCAGGACCTGCCATTCACATGTCAGAAAAACAGGAACATGCTGACTGAAGGCTGAACTGAGGAAATCCACCTCTGAAATCCCCTCTCCCTGGAAAAAGCTCTACCCACTTGCTTGAACTGAGCACTGGCCAGCCTGCTGATCCTCAAGTACATCACCATGGACCAAGGGTAAAGAACCACCAGAGTTTTGTCTCCGTGAGCAGCTTTACATGTGAGCCACTGAAGGCTACACATTGTAAGGGAAAAAAGAAATCTTCTAACCTCCTTTGGTATCTACAAGCAGCTGTTTCAGATCCTCACTGGCACAGAACATAAGCAGGCAAAGCTTATCCAAGTACCTGGAAACACTCAAAGTCTATTTGTAAAGCAAGAATAGAGCCTACATTTATGATCTTCAACTCTATTAAGCAAAATAAAACTGAACCCTGGCAGAAAGAAGATACAGATTTCATCAGCCTGAAAGCGAGATCAGATCACCTTAAATTCTGACACACTCGAGTGCTGTATAGGGAGAAAGCAGAAGAGCAAATAAAAGGGAGTTCAGCCCCCAGCAAGCCACTAGCAACATGAAATATATATGACCCAGTTCTTGCAGTTCTCAGCTTTCCTTGCAAATCCTTCATTTTAAGGCAGTAGGTGCAACTTGATCAGGAAAGAAGCAGATCATCTTTCGACTAGTTAGAAAGCATGCAGGTGTATTTTCATGAAAGAGGACATTTTGCAAGGATCCTGTTGACACTGAAAACTGTCCATCTGAGAGGGAGAGAACATGGAGGAAGGCTGTAGGACAGCCTCAAGAAACTCAGAGCAAACCCTGCAGCAGGCTGGTGGAAAGGGCCATGGGAGGAGCCCAGAATTAGAAGCACTACAGATTTGTAAGTGATACTCTAACAATAGCTTTCTTTTAAGAAGGAAGCTGTTCCTGCTGTAGTTAATCTGTTTAGTCTGAACATAAATTTAAACACTGGGGAAGGGCTGCACAAAGGACAAGCAACTTGTTGGTCAACTAAAACCAACAGTTCTGAAACTCCTTCATTACCTATCCAGTAACATGGACCATGGCAGAGAAGGAATAGTCACTCTTCAAAGCAGTGGTCAGAGGTAGCTCAGTGGAGCTGCTCCAGGCTTTACATAGGCTAGCAGATGATCAGAAAGTCTTTTTCTGCCATGTTTTCTATTTTCATAGTCTCTCCCCACTCAAAGAGGTCATGCAGATGAAAACACCAATTTAATTAATGCCAGATGGGAGACAAGTTAAGCCATATGAATCTTTGCTTATTATATAATTATCATAATTTCTTGTAGAAACACGGCAATGTTTACAGTCACTGCCTAGATATTTTGTACATAAACATTTCTAGGCTGTTTATATATTAAAGAAATTAAGCCCACATGGTTTTGACCAACTACTCCATTACCATGTGGCATATTTATGAAAAAAGAAACCCAAGGGTAAGTTTGAAACTATGCCAAGAGGTTGCAGACACCAATGTCCCTCAGGAGCCCAAAATAATACTTGTGAAATGTGCTCATCAACTCACAGTTGTAGATTTGCTGGATATAAACTCAAGACTATTTGCACTCAGTGTTACATGCACCAAATTATTTTCTGGCAAACTCAAGGCCATTTAATTTACTGTTAATGAGCCTTAATGCATCAGCAAAGACAACAGCACTTAAGGGTTCAAGCTCATTTCGCTACTGAATCACATCAGTATGGCAATGGACAGTTTCAGCACCAAACGTACCAAGCCATGTGGCAGAACCTCCACAAGTCTACAGATTTTACAATCTAATCTAAACTTCATGTGTACAGGTAACAGCAGCACTGATGAACTGCTACAGATGCAGCTCTGCAAGTTATGCTCTCACTATAAAGTCATTGGCAATTATAGATCCGGTGCATTGACACAAACTTCTGAATGAAGCCAGTTATATTTGTAGGTGTCCCATTAGAAACCAGGAGCACATGTTTGAATTTGCATAAGAATCGGTGTGAAAGATTCAGTTACATCCCCAACAATCTCCAGCAGCTTTGGTTACACTGTCAATTATTCAAGTTAGGAAGTGCCTGTCTGACAATTCTCTTATAAAAAGCCTAGCTCCCAAAACATTCTTCACACAAGAGACCTCCCCTTAAGAGCCCAAAAGAAGGAAAGACCACCTTCACGCCAATCACTTCTTCCCCTCGACCCACTCTCCAGCTCTCACAACAGCAGCCCCAAGCTGCAGAACACACACAAGGCTTCGGACCACCCAGGGTTTCTAGCATGCAGCTGAACACATGCTTCTAAACAAGGGGCTGGACTTCTCCTCCCACAGTCATTAAGTCATTTCCGCAGCCTAAAGAGAAGCTCTGATAAATTAGAAATGTGGTGCGTACACTGGGAGCATGCGGGTCCACTTATTGCTTCCACTTGATGACCTTCCAGCAGCAGCACTGGATTAAACAGGTTACCTGCTCTATCCTCATCCCCATGCTCTGTCTGCACAACCATTTGGACCATCATGCAGCAAAGCAAAGCAGAGGACTGATCCGAATGAAACAACCCACCTCCTCAACTCTGCCCTGGTTCACTTTACTATGTGTACTCCAAAATGCTTCCAATGGCACAAGGCAGAAAGCAGAAGCCTAAGCAGGTAGGTTACAAAGAGCCATCAGATACATCAGCCTCTGAGGAGCTGGTAAGTGCTAGCTATAGCCTTATCTGAAGTGTAAGGGCAGTGTATACACCTCTATGCACATCTGAGACAGAGTCCTTCAGTGAGCAAGCTATTGGAGCTTGGCTGTAACAGGCAGAGAAACAGCCAATACTTGTGTCTTACACCCATAACTACCCATCACACAGATGGAACAGTAAAAGATAGAGCACCCTGATGTTGGCTCCCTACAGCCAGGAAAAGGATACTACAATTGCTCTGCTGAGAATGACAATGTCCCCGTCCCCATTACAAACCCAGGAGTTCACACAGCTGAAGCAGCAGTGAAATCAGGACACATGTGGCAAGGTGAAATAAAAAGACTGCACGCATATCTGACAAGCTGGAAAGCTTACAGGATTGTCTTGAGATTAGACCCCATGTTAATGACACCCATTTTCAGAACAGCCCCTCCAGAGGCAGTCAATCCAGCCTTGGCACAGCCTCCAGCTGAGCAGGCTCTCCCTGAAGAAACTCAAGACTGAGTGACCTTAAACGATCCTGCTATATTTGTAAAAATGTGTGTGAGGAAATGTCCTCCAAAAGCCCTGCGACTTTCATGGTCTCAGGAAAGATAGAGCATGTCTTGTCAAGGTTCCAGCCTCAACAGGGTTAAGAGTTATGCTGCCAGACAAACTCCCTAAAAGACAAGGGAAGGTAATCAGCCTCTCCAAAGTAAAAAATGGATCTGCTTTGATAAAAAAAAAGACCTAGACCCACAATCCCAGAACCAAACGCATCCAAAGAGAAGCCATGCCTCAAGCAGGTCCAACAGAACCTCAGAAGCTGTTCACAAAGTGACATTTCAAGCTGATACAAGGCTCCCAAGGGTCTCACTTCTTTGGTTTCAGGATGCGTTGCAAAATTGGTAGATGGGTAGCAAACTCTGCAGCAGAGAGAAGGCTGTGTTTCTCTGAAACTGGCTTTCAGCAGCTGGCAGGACATCTACAAAATCCAGTGGTGCACCAGTTAGAAAAAGTCACGTAACGTACGTAAAGGAAGCCTGACTGGGAATGGCCTTACATCCTAATTGTGAAACTGCACCTGTATGTAAATTAATAGGAGACCACACTGCTGTGTGAAAGAGCAGCCTTGTTCACCTCCTTGTGTGTTCCCAGAGCTGATCTAAGCCACTTGCTATATATTTCCCTGCATCAGGATGAAACAGGTGGGCTGAGCACTGCAAACTGTTTCTCATTCCAGAAGCAGTAGTATGTAAGTGCAGGTTCCTCTCACGGTACACCCTAGCAAGCAGCTGCAAGAAAACAAATTGTACTGGCATAAAAACCCTACAAGAGCTGTTTCATGACAAGCCATTGCCAAGCTATGATCTCACAGCCTCTATGAGAGCACCCAACAGACCAACGTGTCCAAAGGTGCCAGCACCAGCAGCTCCACACGAGCGACGTGCCACAGCCTTCGCAGCTGCTCCCCGTGCTCAGTACTGCCGCGTGCTCCCACAGAGGATGAGCCTGGCTAGCCACAGGAGCATGTCACCAGCTTGCCACAACAGCAGGATGACAGCACAGGGTGGTGCAGCTGGGCCCTGGGCAGAATTCCCCCATGCAGCCCACCGCAGCAGGAGCCAGAGCATGCAAGGGATCACTCACTCACACAGGGTGCGGCAGATGTGATACTTGTGGACATGTGCTTGGTTCTCAGAAGCTGAGGTGTATCTGCATTAACTACATTCCCCAGGCACAGATTGTCCTCTAAGCAGAAAGGGGATACAGACTTATATAGACTATATATAGATAAGGCTTCCTAAGAATCTCTCAATGGGGTTTATTCTCTGCTCTGTATCTAGATCCAGCCTAGTGCCTGTTGGGAAACACATTATCAGACAAGTATATGCATAAACTGCAGTTCACTTTGGCCATTAATAAGAACCCTGCACTAGAAACCCTTGAAACACAGGGCAGAACTACATTATGAGCTCCATTGTTTTCCCATGACTTCATCTGCAGTCCTCTACCTGCAAGGGTAAAGACCCCTTTAGAAATCTCCCTCCTGCACATGACATTTACTTACTAGCATCAAGGAGCACCTCCAAGCCCCCACAGTGCAGTGCTTTTGTAGAAAAATAAAAAGCAGGGCAGGATTTTTTAACAGTCAAGTTTAACAGAGCAAAGGGATCTGATGGAAGGAGACAATGGCTTTCTGCAGAAGATTTTTAAGAGCAAATTACTTTGCTGAGCAGTGAAAACACGTTTCACTGCACCCCGCACATAGACGTACAACTTGGCTTTACAGTCTTACACCTTCAAACCTCCAGCTTTCCCCAACCCCAGGAACACACACTTAAAAAAATCCATCCTGAATGGATTGTGGAACAAAAGAAACTACCTCCCCAAGGCCCACGAGGTTGCACACATCTTAGAGCACTGAGGAAAAGGTGGCTAAATGACCATTTCCCTGCAACAGCAAAGCAGGAAACACATTGAGTCGATCAAACCCTCCCAGCGTCCAGGTGCTGATCCCTGCCCAAATAGCACACACCATTCTTGGAGGCATTTCCCAACACATTCAAACATCTGTAAGACAGTTATCCCTCCAAACCAGCACAGAGCCTGTGCACGCAGCACACAACATCAAAGTTGATATTCTTGCCTGCTTAGAGAAAAACAAATGCCATTTTCCTTGACAACTCTTCTGAAATAAGATCTGAGCCACCATGCAGATTTCAAACTCTTTTGAAATATAAACGCACACTCTTATTTTCAGTGCAAAACTTCCCAAGAACAGCCAGTCAGCAGTTCAGGAACAAAGGACTTCCACAAAGCATGTAGCTGTCAGGACCTACACCCAAACCATGGTCACTGTAAAAGCGTAGCAGCCACCACGTATCACCCCAAGCCAGGCAAGCAGTAGCACACTTCATAGTTTGCAGACCCCTGCTCTGGTTTGTATGCATGAGAGCCTTCACTTAAGCAAACTGCACAGCCTACAAGCCGCTCTGATGTTTATTTTTGCTGCACGCTTTAAAAATTAGATTCCTTTCTCACTGGAGCACGGGAGGTCCAACATTGGCATTTGAGCTCTTGATCAAAATACTTACTGCATTGCAAGAAACTGCACTGGAAGCCAGACCGGCCTACAGGCCCCCAGCTGCTACATGAGAAGGAATAAGCAGGCAACCTCAGAAGTAAGGCACAGCTCATGAGTGACACAGCCACACAAAGCACTTCAGGACAGGCTAAGGTGGGTTCACAGGAGGAAATGGGTTCTAGACTCCAACATGCAACAAGAGCCCACTGCAACCACTTTTCCGAACATGGGAACTCATCTCTTCTTCCCCAAACTCAGGCTCACCAGGTTGGTCTGCAGACCCTCTACTACAGTTGCACTGACCAAAGCACAGGGTCTACATGTGCAATAGTTATCAACCACCCTCATAGTTGAGAAATCCCTCCTCCAGGGCTACTGGTGGCAGCATGCCCATCATAGCTCTCTAGGCCATTCATTGTTTTAAACAAATGAGTGATTAGGAAGGATCCACTCTCTCCTTGTGAAGCTGGCTGCATGCCCCGCAAGCCTCCAGATCACTGTACAGCACCATAATCCAATTAAACCTCACTATGAGAGGAGCTTCACACTATCACATTCAATTAGAATGTTAAGCTCCTTATCATCCGCACATTAGGATCCAGTTGGACTAAAACTCTCCCAGCCCTGTTTGGGAAGTAGCATTCTTCAACCAAGCAAGGACACAAAGGAGGACTATAAAGGTTCATATTCATATTGATGGCTTATAGGGAGGTAGAAACACAAGAAAAATAAGATACAGTGACCAGTTCCTGTCCACTTACAGTTACATGCTCTCAGAGGCTCCCTCCTCCCTTTGTCCTACTGCTCCCAAAATTCCCAGGGAAATGGAGCAGCTCTGAAGGAGCACTATGGGTCCAGACAATTTTCACTCTTTATTAAGTCAATAGAAAAGCAAAAGCTACTGGATGACCTGGCAATACCGAGTTGTCTGGCAGCCAGCCACCAATTCCATAGGAAATACCCTCCCTAGAAGGTCACCATAACGGTGGCAAAATTTGTCCCAAAAGAATTGGAAAAAGCTACCAAGATGTGACGCAAATGAAGGCAGCGAGTGGGGCCAGCTTCCTGCACAAGGCCAAAGCACGAGCTGCTCCTGCAAAAAGAAAGATTAAGGGTTGCAAGAAACATAATGGCCTCTTGTAACAGCTGAGTTGTTGCTTTGCTTTTCTTGGCAGAGAAGAGGGATGTTTTGTTGCTGGTTGATTAATTATGCAAATCATTTCATAGCTAATTTGATATAGCCAGACACTTGTCACAGATATCATCTGTCTGCTAAGAGATGATGAAAGGTGGAGTATCAACAGCTCCATTCAACAGAGCTTTTATTTCCTGGATAAGCAGCTGCAGGGTCCACTTCTGCTACACAGGGCTGCAAGAGCACAAACCAGACCTGCCAGGGAACACAAGGGGAAGGTCCCTTGGGCACCTTCACGTGATGGAAGGCAAGGAAAGAGACCCTTCAAAAGAGCAGCCCTTTCCTTCCACTGTTAATGCCTTTTTGCACTGGGCATGGGCAGAGTGTCCAGATGAAAACCATTCACAATCCCATCCGGAGACCTTTCACTAGGAGCTTTGAGATTTTAAAACTTTTTCAGAATTGCTCTTGACATACGCAAGTTTCACCTTACATCAGATGCAAGATGATTCAAAATAGGTCTAACTAGAAGTTTGACTTCAATAAGCCACTCAGCCTCTAGACAGAACATTATTTCGACTGAATACAAGAGTCCAAGTTATATACGGCAGTATCATACAACATGACAGACTTAGTAATCACTGTGATAGGGTTTGCATGTGGAGCACTAAGGGAACAACTGATCTTGCCCGAAGTAATATTATTTTGGTCTTGATCTCTTCTACAAAGACGAAGGAGGAGAAACAGGCTCTCTAAGAATCAAAGGGTTTGTTTTAGCCACTGCACTCTACCCCAAGCATTTCATCTCCATTGCTCAGTTGCAGATGCTTTGCCTCATGCATGTCAAATATTCAATAGTGGCTTAGCAATTGTTTCAAAGCCTACCCTGTGTGCTCATTTGTATTCAATTGCCTTCAGTGGTAAAATTTAGCCACTCCATGCTATTCAAAGTCAAAACAAAGCCTCCAAATAAGCACTTCTGAAACGTACCTAGTCATCTGAGTAATTAGGCGTTTGCCTAGTTCCGAATGTACTGAAAACCTAGTCAGCTCCCAACGAATGTGTCAGCGGTTAACCCAAGTTATTCTCTCCTACATGTAAGCATACCAAGAGATCAAGAGGTTAAGATACGTTTAAATTGTCATCTCTCCCCCCGAATTAATCAGCATTTTTAATTATGTAGCATCATCTGATCATAATTACTACTCTAGCAAGTTGTCCACCTTCCTCTGCCAATATAGCATGTAGAGGCCATTGCTCAAGCCAGGTCAGAACATGCTCTCGCTGGCCAAGAAAAGTGCCCATTCCCAGTGTAGGCACACATCCTTCATTCCAAAAGGCAAAGCCTCTTCCCTCTGAGCACATTTGCAGCAAACCCTCACAGAAAAGAGCCAGCAATGAGCTTCACACAGGTCACAACCCCCTCAGCACTCAGCTGTGAGACAGAACCAGTAACATGTACAGGTGCGAACACGTAGAATGCTGCAATGACCCTGCTGTCCTCACCGATGGTCCAGTGGTCTATTGTGGTCACATTTCTGTGCCATTACTATTACATCCTCACAGAACCCTCTGCAAACCACTGCAACTCATAAACCTACAGGAAACTGACATATCAGTAGAAGATGGGAGCTGGCACAGGGAGAGCAGCACACAGCCCAGGGCATGAGCAAACTGGCAGGATCCACTCAGCTGTGAACCCACAGCCTCACTCCAATCAGTTTCCATCACCCTGGGGTATGTCCACACCCGGGCTGGTGTGAAAGGCACGGCATATTGAAAGGGCATCCCAGCACACCCAAAGCAGTAATGTCCCTGCACCAGCAACCTGCTGTTCAAGTCCAGGGGATACATATGGATTCCCTTCATGTTTCCTCACCCAGCATGCAAGCTACAGAGACAAGCAGACATCTGAAATGCTCAGGCAGTGCCCAGTCAACAACCTTGGATCTCCAACACCATCCCTTCCTAGGTCTGTTCCACAGCCTTGCTTCACATCCCAAAGGGACACCAAGTCACACCTGCTCTTTGTACATTTCAGGCTCAATACATTCAGCTTCACTTTACAGTTCAAAGCTTAGCAGGAACTTTTTCAAGTATGTGACAATTAAGGCAGTAGCCTAAACCAAAACCTATTATTGATGGAAGCACCAGACCTCACCTTCTCTTGCTCCAGCAGACCCCCTTTCAACAGAACTCTTCCTCCAAGACTAGTCTTCCTCTGAGCAGCCTCCCCATGGTGGTCTCCTCATGAGGCTCCTTCAAGATGGGATGGTGCTGCACCACACCATTCACACCACACATTCATCAAGAGATTAGAAAGGTAAAAAAAAAAAGTAATTCACAGAACACTTCAGTGTGAGGAACTGAGGGGAAAAGTGTTGATTCTCCCCAGTCATGCAGCAAGAAGGTCGCTCGGCTTTACAGGTGGTAGGGAGAGCTTTACTTAATGTAACTTTCCTCAAAGGAAAAGATTTCAGTGCACAGAAGAAACAGTGGGAAAAGGTAGGCATCTCTCCTCTGGTATGCAGTGGTTACACCCAAATAGTGAGACAGTTTGAGTCACATTTCTGGGATGACTAGAAGAAAGTACTTGCATTTCAGCAGCGCTATGGTCAAAACCCCCAGGAGCTACATGTGCTGAAGAAAGAAATCAGAAAATAATTCCTGCAAATGGCAGAAGAGAAAGGGAGACCAGCACAACTGCAAAACACCACCTGACCTTGTGTTGCACTCAGAACATACAATTGCAGGACAACACTATAACTCTTCACTATTATTCTCCCTCAAGTTTAGACACAGCCTTTTCACACAAGGGAACTCCATGGATGTGCCAAGGCAGCCTTCCAGATTTTACTGACACCCCACCCAAGCTGAATGAGCTTTTAGTAAATCACCCACCAAAGAAGAGTGTGCTGAAGAGCCATGCTTTAGAGCTCTCCCTCCCACAGTCCAGTTCTTGGCCATCACCTGGGAAGATTACACCTCACTCACATGAGGACCTCCACCTCAACACTCACCTAATACAGGACAATGCAGGCACAGCCTGCTCCATCCACCCAGCCCCTTCTGCTCCAGCTTCCTGTAGGAGAAACTGTTTAGAAATGGGGAAAGATTTATTGTACCAAAAAGAAATGGGAAGGAAGCAACACTCCCTCCCCAAGCACATGCCTCTCTTCCATGAATCCTCTGACTTTCTGACAAGTTTAGGCCTCTTCTCAACTAGAAGATAGCATGTCAACAGAAGCTCTCAGGGAAACTTGCAACTGGTTGAAATCTCTGAAGAGACCATGGCAATTCCACAGTACTTGACCACACGCCAAGGCCCACTCTCTTCTACATCCTCCTCTCATGTCCCAACAGATGGCTGCCTCAAGAAGCTCATTTTGAGTATTGTTTTCCCTGCAGAACAGTTTTTATCCCAGTCTCCCTCCCTTCAATACAAATAATCTTAAATGCTGTTGTGGTACACGAAAAATTATTACAATATGAACTTAAAATACAGAGGCAGTAGTATATCCTAAAGGTGCTCAAACTCTTGCCTTCTCTTACAGAGAGGTTGCAAAGCCTCTAATGAAATGCAAAGCATGGGCCCAGTGTAGCATCACAAGACACAATGTTGAACCCTAACAGAAACAACAAAATTGAGCCTTCAAGCTCTGCAGCCCCACTGCCGCTACAGAATTCAGTTTTCCCAGCACATGCAGCATGCAGCACACACCTTACCATGCAAACAGACTAATATTGCTGCAGAAACTGCAACCTCAGCTGCTCCCCACTTCACTTAAGATTAACAAAAAATCACTTGGCACCCACAGCCACAACTACAGACCTGCCATACACTGCACAGAGCATGCAGCCCTTGCACACTTGCCCAGCCCACGTGGGTTAGTTCGTTTCCAGAAGGGCTATGGAAAGACCTGCTCATTTGGTCAGCAGCAGATATGGCCCCTAATGTTCACTCTTCCTCCTGCCCATGCTCTAAGAGAAAATAAAACCCAGGAACAACAAGCAAAGACGATGGCAAGAACAGGACTGAAACCAGAGGGACCTAAACTACACACAAATTACTTCATACAAAAGGTATGCTCCTAGAAGGTCCCAGTTGCCCCAGATGATGCTTAAGGCCCCAGGACATGCAATCCAAGCACTTTCATCCGCCCCTGCTTCGCAGCTTGCTTTGGTGACTCCAAAATTTTCCCTTCAAGCCCCAGTTCTGTCCCATCTGTCCAGATACCCACATGTCCTTGCATCACCCAGATTCCTCTAGGCACCTTGACCAGCTGTCAGAAACCTGCTGCAATTCCAATACCCGGGACCCACACTAAATACCAAGTCCTGCACAGATGCACCCATCCTCAACCATAACAAGCTAGGGACAGTGTTCTCACACCATATTTTCTGGGCACCTACGTATCTGCAAACTAGCAAGCTATGTTGTGAGCTTCTTTTCAGATCTGCAAGTATCAGCACAAATGATAATGCAGAACTAGAAGTCCTTGGCAGGGACTAACCTCTCTTCGTTGTTTTTTTTTTTTTCAGTTTAACAGCCATTGTAATGAGGTTGGATGAAATGGGAACCCAAACACCTCCCTGTAGTGAAGCGGTATGGTGGAGACAGTTTTCAAAACAGCACTATAACAGGGCCTCCATGTCCTCTGCACACCAGCAGGGTCAATGCAAATCACACTGGAATCTAGCATGAAAATCAAAAAGCACCATCTGCTCCACCAGCTCTTCCCGTACAGGCAGCTCCTTCCATGGCAAAAGGACTTCTTAGAGGGGCACATTCCCCTTGGTGCTATTCTTCTTCCCGCTGCAGATAAAGCTAAACAGGACACAAGCTGAGAAAGTTATTGCCTGACAAATACTCCAAGGCACTGTCAGCACAGTTAAGCTGTTATACACCAAAAGCATTTGCTACTGCCAGACTTGGGTTTTCTTCTACCCCACACTAACTGTCTGCCCACGATGTCAAAGCACTGTGACTGTGGGTAATGTTTAAGCTAAGACAGCTATCAGTCCCACGAGCAAGCTGTTAGCACTGCAAGACTGGGACATGGCCATCAAGTCCAACCTGCTATTTAGATGGAGCAGAAGACAGAGGAATTTGGGGGAGCTCGTAAAGCTTGCAAAACATTACATTCTTGTGAGGTCAGCCCGATGACTCTGTTCCCTTTCTGCTTGCTTGCTACATCCCCACTAAAAGAGAAAGTAGCGCTTGGAAGATTCAGCTATAGCACGTTTAAATTCTCAAAAGCCAGACTTTGAGAGCACTAATTTTGTAGAAGCTAAAAGGATCCTTCCCATGTGGACTAAAAAAAAAAAAAGTCACACGCAAGGATAACATCCACGTGTTTATATACAGACACCAGAGGCGGGGAAAGATTCGAGACTGGGAGCGGGTGAAAAAACAGCGAAGATAAATCTGATGCCAGCTCGGAGGCATTTATTAGGCAATGGCCCCGTTAACAGAGCACCCCACACGGGATGGTGAGGCACGGGGAGCACTGGCGTGAGAAGGCACCTGACACCCCAAACCTTGCCACCAACACACAGCCCATGTCAGGTTTTTTGAAAGGCCGCTCAAACGCTGTGAGAGCGACCCTCCGCAGACCTGAGAGCGGGCAGCAGCCCTCCCCAGACCCCTTTTTAGAGTGAGGGATCCTCGCACTCTCATCTACACCAAAACCCACCGAAGGTGTGCTGGGAGCCCCGCCCACCGCTGTGGTCAAGCTGAGGGGCGGGGAGACGCCCCGAAGCGGAGGGAAGGGACCCTAACATACAGAGAAGATCGGCAAAACTGAGAGGAAAAGAGGGATTGCGGGAGCAGCCCCCGGGCCCTCACGGCTGGATGTGCGGGCCTCCGACTCGGCGTGTCAGAGAGGCCGGAGCCCAGCCCCGGGGGGCTGCCAGCCGAAGGGAAGGGTCCGTCCGCCGTTACCTGGGTACGCAGCTAGGACTGGAACCGTCGATCTCCCAGGTAGCGAAGAGGTTCATAGGCACGGGCCGCCCCAGGGCCCCGGTGCCACCCGGGAAGCTGAGGCGGCTCCGCTCCGCCGCCGCCGCCATGGCTGCCGGCCTGGTGCGCGCCCAC
>JASSUY010030373.1:0-15803 GCA_032466535.1 Forpus xanthops | reverse complement strand
CGGCTCCGTGGCAGTGGCAGTGGCAGTGGCAGTGGCAGTGGCATGGGCAGGGGCGGGCGGGCGGGCGGCGGCTCGGGGCTGAGCGGCGGCGGGTGGGCCGCAGTGCACCGCGGAGATGGTGCTGCTCACCATGATCGCCCGCGTGGCGGACGGGCTCCCGCTGGCTGCCTCCATGCAGGAAGACGAGCAGGTGGGGCCGCGGGGTGTGTGGAGGGGGTCTCGGCCTGGTCAGGGGCGAGCCGGGCGGTCATCCTTTCTTGTAGCTCTTACGCAAGTGTTCCTCGGCCGGTGGTCGCGGGTGGTGATTGTAGAGCGGTTTCTGTGCTATTGGGCTGTGCTTTCTCCTCGGGCTGAGCCTGACTTGCCCCCGCTGACTGCGGGTGAGGGTGTTTTCCCAGTAGCAGTCTCTCCTAACAGCCTGTTCTCCCTTCTCAGTCAGGTCGCGATCTGCAGCAGTACCAGAGCCAAGCAAAGCAGCTCTTCCGCAAGCTGAACGAGCAGTCCCCCACGAGATGTACTCTGGAAGCAGGAGCCATGGCTTTCCAGTGAGTGTCTGTGGGTGTGATGGGGAATGGGCTCCTGCCACCACTGTGGAAATATGTGAGGGTACTTCTAGGTGAGGGTGAGGATTTGTTAGAAACTGGGCTGTCTGAGAGTAGGTGAGTTATTCAACTACTTGCCCTGCTAGCTGAAGTGTAATAGCCACTTGAAGGGTAGAACATATGAGTTGTTATTTCTTTGCAGTGTTGTCTGGCACTTGTCTTCCACCCAGATTCATAGTCCCGCCTTTGCTGAAAGACAGTGTAGTTTCTGTTTTGTTTAAGGTTTTCCTGCTTGTTTGCACCTTCTGAGGTAACTTCAGAATGTCTTCTGTGCCTCTTGTGTTTGGCCTTTTCTAAAGAGAGATATCTGTAGTAAAAGCAGCCTGGCAGTACCACTGTGAGCTCCTCTGCATAAGGCCTTTCCTCTCTGTGTCTCGTGAGAGTTTACGTTTTTATGCGTTAGCTTCGTGTGTTACAATTGCATGGAGCATATCTGATTTTTTTTTTTTTAATTATTGTCTTAATATTTGACAGACTTTTTTCTCTCATCTTGTAGATTCAGTCTTACTGTTGTTAAATGTGTTGGATGTGAAAAGCAGGAGAGCAAGCTTCTGTTTGAGAAAGGAAATGCTTCCTCATGTGATACGCAGTTACCTAGCAGAATATTGCTTGAGAACTTAATAAAGCCCAAGATCTTGTCAAGAATCAGAATTCCCATATTAGCAGAAATAACTGTTAGAAGTCTCTGAAATGGGGTGACACATGAGAGCCCGAAGGCAGAGTTGTCCAGTTCTGCCAGCAAGATTTACTGGCAGCAGGATCCCTCTCAGTTCCCAGCCATGATGACCAGGTGTGTCTTTACAGCTGTGTGAGTGGGATGCAGCCTTTGAATGCAGGGCAAGGCTGGCTTTAGGTCTCTGTTTCTGCGTCATGGGCCCTTTAGCAAATCTCTTGCCCTGTCCCTTCCTTATGAAATTTAGTGACATGAAAAGAGAGGGAACTTTTTGAAGGGATGATCTTTGGCAGCAGCTACGAGGTTTTGAGAGTAACTTTTCTTATGGCTGGCTTACATATGATAATTGTGACAATATTTAATTTTTTAATTTGGTTGGGTTTTTTTGTCTTCTGGTTGCCTTTGATAGGAAGCTATAGTGGTCAAAGGATGGCACTGATTAAAATAGTCTGGCCATCCTTGTCTCCTGTTAGGTTTGGTGTGGCCCCCAGAGTTAACTGAAAAGTGCTGCTCTGCATCACCTTCTTTCTAGAAGCTAAAACTTTCTAGAATTTAAAAGCACTCCCATTTTAAATGTTTCCATGGCACTATATGGGTGTAGCTCTGACTGGTAGTGAAGCCTTGTGAAAGGGTCTATACAGATCCCTTCTTGCATTGCTTCCAGGATGCGAGAAGAGTGATGTCTGATAAGGCTGCACTACCTGGCAGTAGCAAGGAATTTGAAGCTTCTTAATGGTGGCTGTAATGTCACCAGTTCTGGTGACAAGCTCATGTTTTGCTAGCTGGTTAACCACAAAAGGTTACCTGGCTGGTAGGTGGGGAAAGGAGCATTTCTTCTTCTGTGTTGAGTTAGTCCCTAGGTGAGGTTCCACAGATAAGTGACAGCTGCTGCTGCAAAGCAGTCAGCTGCTGCCTCCTTTAAGGTGGGACATTAAGGCAGGACCTATATGAAAAGAATACTTTCAGATCAGAAAACATCCTGAACCTGTGGGAACATTCTAGGAAGGGGAGGAAACTGAGGAGTTTGAGTTTTAGTGTAAAAATAATGCTGATGACCATGCTGTTTGTTAACACAGCATGCCATATTTTCTTCCAAATCAGAGCTCTAACTGCTGAGGGCAGCACAAAACAGGACAGAGTATTTTGCAGTGCAGAGTTACAAGTGTGGGTCAGGATGTTGCTGAACTTGCTGAGGTGGTGTTGAACGTTTTTAGCTTGGTCATTTGGAGAAGAGCCTGTTCTTGCTGAAATGTGAAGCTTAAACTATGACCACTGAAATTACTGAGGTAATTTCTGTCAAATGTAATGTTTAGACTGGCTCCAAAAGCTGTGTCACACTTCCAGCTCCAGCATTCTCTCACTTCTGAACATGGCTGTGCAGGTGCAGAAGCACTGATAGAGTCTGCAGTGCTGTCAGTCACTGGTTGACCTTTGGCTCATTAATGGTTGAAGTGCCTCTTACCTGTCACACTGAGGGCAACCCTTGGCCTTTGCCACTATTACCAGGATAAAGCTTTTCTCACTGAAAATGTCCAAGATAATTGTAAGAAGCATATTGGGAATACAGACATTAGCAATGGCAAGGGCAGTGTACACTGCTGGGCAGTCAGTGTGATTGGGTGCTGTGCTGAAGCTCAGTTTTACAAAGAGCAAAACTGCCCAGCTGTGCAGGAACTCTGCTCTGATGTTGAACTGACACTGACAGAATTGTCTGAGTCTGGGACAGAATGAGATGTGCTTGCTCTCTGTGGTGCTGACAGGTTGACTTTAAATCCAACACATTTTCAGGGGAGAAACAAGTGGGAAATACAGCTGCAGAGCCCCAGGCAGCACCAGCTGGCCCAAGCAGAGGTAATGCAGCTGTACTAAAAGAGCAGGGCAGGTTCCTCAGGCTGCTGGCATCTTGGAAGTGGTACTCCAGCTCTGAGGCAATACTGTTGGGATTCCTATCTGACACGAGTTTTCTGTATTTCTTAAGATGTTTTTCGATCCTGCTGTTCATGACAGTGGCTAAATCAAGCTCTGGGTGATGACTTGTAGCAACTCCAAGCAGTCAAGCAGGTCTTCAGGGGTGAGGGCAGAACAGAGGCATGATGTTAGTCTTGCACATTGATACAGTCCAAACTGAGGGAAAGGAAGGATGTGTTTATGAGGGCACAGTTGTGGAATGGTTTTAAGCAACTGAAGTTTCTTGCTTCTGCTAGGGGTGTTGAAAACTGTATTATTTGAAGTCTGGCAGGATTTACAGGAGCCATATAGAGGCAGGAGAAATGGATACTTCTGTCCCCAGAAACAATTTGAGGATGGCTATTTGAAGGACTTATACCTGTTTGGGGTATTTGGAAAAACAGTGGGGAGGGGGAGGAAGTTGTTTTGTAAGCCTGGTGTGGCTATTAAGAAAATTTTAAGCTACTTATTTAACTACGATGCCCTCAAGACTGCGTCAATTCTTTAATACACTGTTAATCTTTATGCTAACTAGTCTGCTACATAAGGGCATTATGCAGAAAGTCAAAGGAAGGTAACATAAAGAGCATTTAAATTCCACCCTAAATACAGATACATATTCAGGAGTGTAGGCAGGGCTATCTACCTCCTCCTCTCCCTTGGTTTTGGTGGAAATATCATTGCCTTTATTTTTCTGTTGGTTAAATGAGGTGAAAAATGTAGTTGGGAATGTGTAGCAGCAGAGAGTTGTAGCAAAGCCTAAACAATCTCAAGATCAGTTCTCTCTTATCCCTTATTTTAGTAGGCTTTTTAGTGGAATTCCCTGCCTATGGTGGGGGAGGGTTGGAACTAGATTAACTTTAAGGTCCCTTCCAAACTTAACTATTCTATGATTCTGTAATGGAAAGCCTCTGTTCTCAATGCTGACAGAGGCGGTGGAGTTTACGTTGAAACAAGGTCAGCAATAAGCCTTTCTGAGCAAGTAAAAATTAGATGGGGATGGGGGTGGTGGGCGGAGGAGAAGAGGACCTCTGTGCATTTGGCTCTGCAGGATATATGAAACAGCATTACACAATAACATGCTTCCATGCATGTTCTGGGGCTCTTAACGTTGCAGCCAAAGAGCAGCTAGCAGTCATTCTTACCTATGGCAAACCTGTAGGGGTGGTCACCGGAATCCAGCTAGCAGCAGTATTTTTCCAAAAATGCCTGTGAGGTCATGCATGTAGATAGCAACAGCCAACCAACAGGATGGTGTTGGAGGGAAGGGTGCCTCCTTTCCCCCAAAATAGAAGGCAGGAGGTGGCAGTCACTGGGTGGCTTTTTATCATATTGAGACCAAATCCTTTTGTGTCCTGACCTCAGAGTAGAGCTTTCCATATGTGGGCCTCAGGTACTTGGCTGTGCTACATTGCCTCAGAGCTGTGTTGGCCACCTTCCCATCTGTTTTGCTGGCAAACTTTCTGGGGCTGCCATCCTCCTGAAAACAGGAGGGTGGATTCCCCCCTTTTTTACTCCAAAATTGTAACTCTCACTGCTGGTATTTTCTTAACCTAATGATATTCACAGGCCAACTTTTGTTCAAGTGAAGACAAAGTTCAGGGCTGTTGGTGTGGGTATAGGGTCTGAGGGTATGAGAGAATTTATTTTGGGTAAAGAAGAAATAAGCCATTTCTTTGTAAAAAGGTTGACACCTGTACCCAGTTGTCATTGCCAAATAGGAATAAAGGTATGCGGGGTGGTGACTGATAGGGTAGGTTCAAAATTGATTAATGTTCTGTCTGCTGTTCTTTTAGCTACATCATTGAGAAAGGAGTGTGTTACCTGGTCCTGTGTGAAGCTGCATTCCCCAAGAAACTGGCTTTTGCGTATCTGGAAGACTTGCATTCAGAATTTGATGAGCAGCATGGCAAGAAAGTGCCAACAGTCTCCAGGCCCTATTCCTTCATTGAATTTGGTGAGGTCCCTCTCCTTGTGCTTAGTTAGGAACTTTCTTGCTGGGGGGAGCATCAGCCACAGAATCCTCTCCAGCTTGGCCTATGGAATTGACAATTCAACCTCTTTCTGGCACTACAGAAATAGGTGTTTTAAGCATGAGAATAGAGAAGTGGTAGGGAAATTGTAAATGTCATTTGATTTAGATTTTCTGCTTTAAGTCTCTTGGCCTTGCTCCAGTGAGTATTTTCATGCAGTCTACTAGCTGTCCCAGCAATGCTCCCACTCTTTCAGCAGCCAGCCTGTTCTGTGTTAAGTGAGATCCCTTCTGATCGCCCCCATTTTGTTCCAGATACCTACATCCAGAAAACCAAGAAGCTCTACATTGATAGTCGGGCGAGAAGGAACCTGGGCTCCATCAACACAGAGCTGCAGGACGTGCAGAGGATTATGGTGGCCAACATCGAGGAAGTCTTACAGCGAGGAGAAGCACTTTCAGGTACAGGGAATTCCTGGTATTTGGCATATGGCTCTTTATCCCCTTGATCAACTGAGTGGGTAGAGCATACTGGAGGGAAAGGCTTGCTAATCCCTGAACCTCCCAAGAAAAGCAGTGAACTCAATGGGTGTTTCATTTGGATTAGTTGCATCCTGAGGCACCTGGCAGGTACTGGTGCTTATTTTGGGTAAGGTGAACATCTTGGTAGCTTGGGTAGCTCCATCCCAGCAGGACAAGTGCTGAAGCATTACACGCAGGCACAGGCCATGCTGCCTTGTGAAACTGCTGCACTCCCAGAGAAACTCCAGAGAAACTGCTGCTGCTTCAGAGAAACTCGTACAGTTAGTATAATATTGGGGAACATATAGGTTGCTTTAATATTGATTCACTTCTCTGCCCTTTCTCTTTAACAGCTCTTGATTCCAAGGCCAACAATCTGTCCAGTTTGTCCAAAAAGTACCGTCAGGATGCGAAGTATCTGAACATGCGTTCCACTTATGCCAAACTTGCGGCTGTAGCTGTGTTTTTTATCATGTTGATTGTGTATGTGAGATTCTGGTGGCTGTGAGCCGGTTGCAGTCATGGAAGAGGGAAAGCCGGTAGCCTGGCAGGTGTATGTATGCAGGACACTGTTCATGGGGGATGTGCATTAGAATCCACACAGGACCACCACCTTAACAGGAGTGTCCTGAAATTGTTAGGTGACGCTTGACTACTACATCTTTTAGTGAAACCTAACAATAGGTGTAAAGGCTTGTTAACTACAGGCTTTTCCTCTGAGGCAGTTTGCACTAGGGCACTGGAGAGTTTGGCCTCCCATGGTCCTGCCCCCCTCCTGGGGGCACACTCTGGGAACTGTCAATCAGTTCAGTTTAGCATAATCACATTGTACTTCCTCCTGTTGAGTAGCTGTAGTGGGAACTGTACTGTAATGAACATTCCTTGTCTTGGCAATGTTTGCTTTTTTTAGAATCTGGCTCTGCAGTTATTTCTTTTCTTTTTTTTTTTTCCCCAAAGGCAAGACTCCCCTGTTTGAAGGTAAATATTGCACTGTACATGTAATAGCTTTTACCTCTGTCAGAATAGCTATTGTTGAATTTTTGGTGTCTGACATCTTGACTTGTTACACTTTAAATTGCTTTGGGAAGAAATGGATGTTAAATTATGCCTTAAAATACATTCTGTCTAGTATTAGGAGGGGCAATGGAAGACTTCTACATTACAGATTCCTAGAAAATTAAACTACAGGTTTGTAAGTGTCCACTTTCCCTCCCCTGACAGCTGTGTATGAGTGTATGTTTCCTTACGAACAGGGTGTGTAATTCAGTGTTGTTGAAGCAGCCACAGTGCAAACTGTGTCAACACTCTGTGTTTTTCCCTTCTGTCTGCAGATTCACTAATTATTTCCTTCCTTTTATAACTGTGCATCACTTCCAAAATGTGTCAAAACTGCCAGCACTTCACCTCTGCAATGCTTGTTTTCTTCCTCCCTCTTTTCCTCACCCAAAGCAACAACAACAAAAAAGAAAAAAAAAGAAACTCTGAATGTTATGAAAAAATGGCAGTGTTTCCTTAAAGAACACTTTAACTTTACATGAAGGATTCAAAATGATAACTTCAAAACAGTGGAATCCTTTGGAAATGTCACCTTTTTTTTCTGTGGTCACCCTCTCCCTACCTCACTTGGGAAGTTAAAATTGTAGGTGAAGAAAAACTCATTATGGGGCAATAGTATAGAACTGCTTCTTTCTTATGGGCCAATATGTATCTTTCCAGTAATGTGATTCTTTTTTTCATTGTTTTGGGTTTTTTTTGTCCACCTATGCTAACATTTTAACAGCTGTTGTTTTCACTTAAAAAATAAGAGGAAAAAAAAAACCCCACAGCTCAGGCACTCTTCTGTACTCAAATGTCTGCACTTGGTAGGAGGCAGGCAGTGTCACAGAAGAAAGTTTCAAGACTCCCCAGCACCTTTTACAAGCACATAATCTTGTGTAGTTCTGGAAGTACAAACTGTGACCTGGAAATGTTTCCTGCCACTGGGTAGGAAGCAGAGCTGTTGGCCTGTCTGGGAATGCTCCCCAGCTTGACACAGCATTGGACTGGCACAGAAGCAGTTAGCACTTGTCCACCAATAAACATAACAAAGTTGATCTGCCATGTAGCCTAAATCGGGTATCTGCATGATGCCTCCAAGTGTTACTTTGTAGCTTGCTTTATTATCATTTTTAATCCTTTTAAGTGGTGTCCCTAAAAGGTGAATGTCCCAGTGGTGTAGGTCTGTGTAACGTAGGTGCTGGAAGGTGAGCAGGCACCAACCATACGTGGATTGTTGTGACTGAGGGGAGTGACGTTTCTGCAGTGAAGGGCAGCTCAGTGAGCCACTGCCTCCTGCAGCCCCAGTGTCAGCAGTGAAATAAATGCTTCTGGAAAATCCCCTCTGCAATGAGGAGTTTCTTATGTCTGGTTTCTGTCATCTTGGAGGTTGCTTTCTTTCCTTCCCGGGACACAAGAGAGTAAAGGCCTGCCTGGGATAAAGGTCTCCTTTTTGGAGACAGAACTAGTTTGAAAAACATATTCTTGCCCGTTTTCTGGCAGAGAGACTATACTTGGGGTACAGCAGGTGTTTCTTTCCCTGCAGGTGTGTGTACCTTGTTGCATAAGGGCAGGCAGGTGCCTCAGCACTGGCAGAGCCCTGTGGGTGCATGGGCAGATGTTTACGGGTACAGCTTTTTGGTAGTGTAGTTCACATGGGGCACATGAGAAGCAGAATAAACTGAGAGTAGTGCATGTGTCCCCTATGGTGTGTGTCAGTATTAACAGGGCAGAGCTGCAAATGCCCCTTGCCTAAAGAGGGAGAAAGGCGAGGAAGACTTCTGCAGGCCAACATGGGCCTCCAGGGAGTGTTTTACAAGCAACTCCTTCACATTCAAAATACGGAGCCCCTTGTCCTCCCTCTCACAGGGCAGAGGTGCTGCTGGTGCTCTGCAAGATGCACGCTGTGTTTTGTTTTGCCGCGGGCTGTTTGTGCCTCCTCTGCAGCCAGACCTGAGGTAGGTGTTCTGTCCGGCTGGGCTGCCGAGGGCACAGGGGTGGAGAAGCTGCTGCCGGTTTCTCCATGTGTGACACGATGGGTGAGCGCCCGTGGCTCCCCGCGCTGGTGCACAGCAGGGAGCAGCCCTGCTGGGTGTGCGTCACCGTAGCTGCTGCGTTGCTGCTCGCTCGGGAGTTCTGGTGCTGTGCCTTTGGTACCGGCAGAGACCCGGAGCTGCTGCCTGCAGATGGCAGTGCCGGCACGGTGCAATGCAATGCCCAGAGCGGGAAAGACCAAGGGACTCCTCAGAGCGTCGTTGCAGTGCCTTGGCCTCCCCAAGGACCGGCAGCCTCGCTGGGCCTGGGCTGCCTTCTTTTGAACCCGGGACGTGCCTGCGAGGTCTTCTGGGCTCTGCCACACAAGGCTATGGTGCTTGGCCTCATCCCGTCATGCCACTGAGCTTCCGTGACTGAGCTGGGTGGTGATGGTGCTTCCAAGCAGGGCATTTACTGCAGTCACTTCCTGCCCAGCACCTATCTAATTTCTGTTCCTGAGCTGCTCCTCTGCCTCCAGAGGCTCTTTCCCTGCTGGGTTCCCCCACTGTGCTTCCCCCCAGGCTCCTCAACCTGCAGAGCCCAATGGGTTTGTCCTATCTTGGGCGCATGCAGAGCAGTGGGGGAAGCAGGGCCTGGGAGCAGTGTAAAGTCTTGACACCTCTGCAGCACCAGAGCCCCTGCACTGGGGGTTCGGTGACAGAACTGGGCTCTCCCTGGCCCCATGGCATGCACATTGCCACCGGGAAAACTTTGGCATGGGGTACGGGCAGAGAACAGCAAGGTGCAAAAGAAAAGCAGATGGTGCAAGCTGCCCCAGGGGCTGCTCTGTCACAAGAGTGATCCTACAGGAGAGCTGTTGGTTTGGGCTGTGTTTGCTGCTGCCATGATGCAGGTCATGGCCAGGCACCTCTGGCTGCTACTGAGGACACTGCCTGTTGCAGGGATCATGTGTGGCTGTGCTGGAGGGACCCCAGTGCTGTGCTGAGTGGCTTCACTGCTGGGCATGCTGGTGCTGCATGTCTGGGTTTCCCCTCAGCATCTGACAAGCACAGCAGCAAGAGCAGACAGGCAGAGCTGGTTCCCAGACGCTGCCAAACCTGCCATGGGTGCAGCACGGCACTGCAGAGAGGACTAGCACAGCAGGGTACTCCAGCCACCATGTCCAATGTAAACCAGGTCTCCGCTGGCACAGGCTGCAGCCATCCTCTGCACCACCACCACTTCTGGGGCACTGCAGGGTTTGGGTTTATGTGTTTTCTTGGGCACCAGCTCCTTCCCCCACTTTGAACCAGCTCCTTGCACTTCTAAACCCTTCTTTTGGGCAGGTTTCAAGAAAAAAACACTTTCAGCATCTTTCTCTCTGGGCCCGCAGGGGAGTTTGACTCCAGGTGGTTTCTGGCAGCTGCTTTGACATGAGTGAATGTCCCAGCAGTGAAGAGGGCTGTGCCTTCTGGGGCACTCAGTGCCTGGCCAGCAATGGCCAGGGCAGCAGGGCTTGAAGTTCAGCCTTCAAACATCCTAGTCCTTGTCCTTCCCTTCTTGTGGTCACTGTGGGGTCATGGCAGCTTGTCCCTCTGGGGAACTCTCAGTCACACTGGGACAGGGAGGAATGCCCCTCGGAGCCAGGCTGGGGAGCTCTGGAAGTTACCCTTCTGCCCTCTCCTCATGGTTTACTCTGCTGCATTGCTGCTGACCTTTTGAAAAGAAGGATGTCAATTTCCTGCTGCCCAAAAATGAAGGCTTCTCAGATGAGAGAGTGCTTGGCTTGGTGGCTGGCCATGGGCAGCCAACTACTACAACCAGCCCTCCAGCATGGGCCTCAGTCAGCACCATGTCCTGCCACAGTGCACCCTCGAATCCTCCTGCTCCCCCAGACCTGGGTGATGCAGCTAGGCTGTTCCCCAGCCCCAGGCATTCAGCAAACTGCAAGGCAGGACGTGGGGCACCACTTGGTCCCTGGCAGCCTCCTTACTGTTCCTGCTGGCCTGCGTTTTTGGGGAATCTGGAATCTGGCTGCTCCCGAGCCCCTGCAGCCAGCACTCAGGAGAGGTGGGGTATGACCTCTCCACTGCAGATGCTCTGCCTGTGCTTCCTCTGACCAGCTCCCCACAAATGTCCTTGGTTCTGCTTCCCCTCAGGCAGCCATACCACCTCCCCTCCTTCCTTATTCCTTGGCTTGCGCACTGTTTGGGACCCCTGCAGGCCCGGGAGTCCTGGAGTCTGCCGGGGGCTGTACCTTCAGCGCTGAGCCTCACAAGGTCTCACATAGCTGCTGTCGGCTGGCTGCAGTCACGTCTGAGCTCGCAAACCTACTGAGGAGGATAAAGCAGAAGTTGGGGAGTCCCTGTTCCCTCCGCCCACCCCGGCAGGCTGCCAGACCTCTGCCATGCGGCTTTCTCTGCCTAACAGCTGCATGGAGGAGCTCAGCGCCGTTTCGAATCATGGCTCAGAAACCCCCGTGCGGCTGAGCCCTGGCTCTCTGCACAGAGGCGATAAACCTGCCTCCTCTGCCACTGCTTTTCCTTCCCCCAGCATCGCACCAGCATCGCCCGGGCCCTGCGGGTGCTCCCCCGTAACGCTCCACTTCCCTGGCATGCCGCCTGGGCTCACTGAAAGCAGGACTCCTCTGTCCTGCAACACAGCACCCAGAGTGGAAAGTGCACCCCCTCGTTGCCTGTGGCTTCAGGCCCCGAGAATGGCAGCAGACATAGGATTTGCATAGAGGACCATAACTAAATGTGCTTGTTGGGGTCATGGTGACCCCAAGTTCCCCACACCAGGACCTGTGTGGGTCCCCATAGGACTGGAGCCTTCAGGACCTGGTGTGTGTCTCCCCAGAACATTTCCAGGACCTACGTGTCCCTCATGCATGGCCATGACTACAGCTACGATGGCATCTTGACCCCAGCATACGCTTCAGGAGTGGAGGGGCCATCAAGGTGAAAGGGGACACGGGTGGCCCCTGACTCAGCATGGGATGGGAGGAGGCTGCGCAGAGCAGCATGAGGCTTCTGCTCGGTGCCAGAAGGGTTGTAACAGCACAGCAAGGGACTGAGGCTGCACTCTGGGTCCCATAGCAGTAGAAAGAAGCCTGTTTGGCTTTCCTGTGCCCCTACCTGTATAGGGATCACAGGTGATGGGGGCTATGCCTGGGTGGGCAGCCCACAGCAAGAGGTGCCCAGAGGGTGGTTTGCATGGGCTGTATATGAGGTAGGAGAGGAGTGGGGTGCTTGTCTGCTGCAAATCACCACTGTAGCACTCCCATGGCTGCTGGTCAAGAGGAAGAGCTGCATGGTTTCAGCTGGTCATGGCTACAGACCCAAAAAAGGCAACTGAAGGATGGTCCCAAGCGGTGCTGAGCAGCCTCCCCTTCCTTGAGTTGTGGCCACAGCACCACACCAGCCATCACTACATCACTGCTGCTGCCTGAAGGGTGACCATAAATCAGTGAATTCTTGCTCCATCGCATGCCCAGGAGCATTTGGGAGCTTCACGGCCACCCTGTACATCAGACCAACTTTGGTAAAAGCTACACAGCTCTGTTTGCAGCCTAAATACTCAAGGGGCTGCTGAGAACTAGGGCAGCGGCAGGGAAGGCAGAGGATATGAATTCCCCAGGCGATTAAGCAGGGCAACAGAGGCAGCTCAGGGCACCCGGTGCATTCCTGCAGGGTTTGATGCAGGAATGCCTTTTCACTTCTCTGCTTCTCTTTCAGAGGAGACTAGCTGTCAGGTAAGGTAATAGTGGTGTAAGCCGAGTCATGTGAATGTTAAAGAGTTAGCAGATGAGCTACAGGACAAGCTATTTGTAGTGCAAGCACAAGGCTGCCAGCCCTGAGGATTTTACTGGACGCCTCTCTCCCTCCTGTTTTTCTTAAGCCTCTTGGTTGCTGACATCCTGTGACTATGAAATACCCTCAGCTTCCATTTTAACGGCATTCCAGCTCTCCTATTTGCAAAAGAAAAAGCTGGGATATATGACTCAAGTGTTTCCTAAGGATGCCCAGACCATGGGCAGGTAAAAATGAGGCAACATTTAACTGGGTGTGTAAAATGCTGGGATGAAAGGCAAGCGTTTGGGCGTGGGCTGAGCCTGAACCGGCAGCAATGTCACTGAATGGTTATTGCAGGAAAACACAATTTATTCTGAGAGAGCCAATGCAAAGCTCGTGAAACCGGCAGCTCCTCCAAGGTGAGGGACAGAGAAATGCTGCACCACCCTCTGACCGGGTACAGAGAAGCTCCTCAGTGTTTAAATACATTTTGCTTTCTGTCAAGAGAGCTGGGGAGAGCACAGCAGGCCCCAGGGCACGTCTCTGCCTGGCAGCATCCTCTCAGTTGCAGAGCAATGAGGCACGTAGGGTGTGGGGAGGTGCTGTCCCTCCCCGAGGTGTGTGCAGAACACCCTCACTCCCTTTAATCACCTTCTGCAGAGATCAGTCACTCGGCATCACTCAGGGGGACCCTACTGAATGGGGGTCCTGGACCCTGACGTCGCTGGTGACAGCTCAAGGGGTGGTTTTGAAGCAGCAGGGCAGGAAACCTGAAGAGCGCTGAGGCTGGAGAGCAGTCTGCACAATGCTGCGATCAAAATGAGTATGCTACTGCACTGCCGAGCAGGCAACCGAGATCATTGCAGGGTGGGACTCCTACCATGAGAGGGCTTGATCTCCCTGCCTTTGTCAGCCAAAGTGCCAGGATTGTGCTAATTGCTGGGGCTGTTGAACTAGCAATGCTGTGGATATGGAGTCTGTTCAGCTCTCTTAATCCCTCAACTGGCATGGTTTCCAGTGCCAGAGCACACCCAGGCCTCTGCCAGACATCAGCGCCCTGACCACCTCCCCTCGCCACTCCAGGCAGCCAGGGCTCGCTTCCTGCCCCTTGGCAAGACACTCTGTAGGCAAAGGGGGCAAGGCATAGTGGAAACCAGATGGAAGCTATGGAAAACCTTGCAGAGCCCTCCAGTTGCAGTGCTGGCTGCTGGCCGTCTCTTGGTGGGAAACGGGGTGAGATTGCAAGGTGCAGGGCTGGAGGGCCACTTCTGCTGGTGGGTGGCCTGTGTGTGAATACTTTTGCTTGTTTCCGTGCAGTGGTGTTAGTGGGACTGTAATGAGATGAAGCAACGGTGAAACGTATTTTTAACTCCTCTGTAAACAGCTTATTTCTTAATGACAGACCCATGGGAAAGATGGAGAACTAAGCGAGAAGCTTTGGCATGGGGACATGCCCGACCCTTTCCACTCTGCCCTGCACATTATCTCCTGGTGTAGGCAGCCTGCCTGACCAGAGCAAGCTGACCTGGCCTTCCCAGCTGCAAAATCTGCTTTGCCAGCCCAGGTCCAGCCTCAACCAGCCTCTGTAATGTAGAGGGCCTGCTGGGGTCTGCTCTCACGTCTTCTCTGATGGAGCTGCTGCTGAAAGCTTTTCCTCGTGAGCAGCTGAGCTCATGTGCACCCACAAGAGCAGGGTCAGAGTGGAGAGGTGGGAGCAACCAGCAGGTTCCCACAGGTTCCTGCAGCAGCAAGGTGATACCTTCCCTCATTTGGGCTGGATTCCCCTGATGAGCTTCATGTGTCAGGTCGGCCTGATGGCAGCTTCCAAGAGCTGCACTGGGGACCTCCGAGACTGCTGCTATGCTGAGGGTTAGTAACTTGTGCTCAGCTAAAGCAAAACATGGACAGTGGAGAACCAGGCACTCCAAGGGCAAGGATAATAGGTAATGCTCAGCACCGAGGGGAGCTGGAAATGGTAGCTTTTGGTGAAACAACAAAATTCCTCCTGAATTAGCTTCATTTAGGAGAGCACCCCCAAGTTCTCCTTGTTCCAGTCACATTCCTGCTTGTCCCTCAACTCCTGGCTTGGCTTCATGATAATTTTAACCCAAGTTTTGATCAACACTACCCATCATTTTATATGTGGAAAGCTTCGGGCATGTTGGGGCCTGGCCTCTGCTTCAACAGGTGAGCAGCTACAAGGAGGGAGGTGTGCCAAGAGCAGTACCATGGGATGGCCATGTGGCTCTGAGGTATCAGTCTGCCCACAAGTGGCTGTAGGAGTGGGAATGGGAAGCTCCAGCAGCTGTGCAGGGTGCCAAGGGATTTGTCACTCAGGTTGCATTGGCATACAGCAAAAATCATGGGAATGGTACGGCACTGAATATCCAGCTCCCTGCTTGCGAGGAGCTCTGGGATCTGGTGAACTACAGGGGGGAAACAGTGAGGTTTATTCATTGCCTCCTTCCTACTACAAACCCAGCACAATCCTGCCTTCACGGGCCAGTCTGCCATGTCAGCACCGCGCACAAAGGGCTTATAGTCCGTGGGGAGCTGAAGCCAGAGCAGAAGGATTTTTAACGCTTTAAATGACGGCTGAGGACAAGGAGGGATCTTGAGGTTGAACTCAGCTGCTGCCCTTCCAAGACCTCTTCCGTGGGAACCCGTGTGTGGTCCTGGGCTCTGGCAGCCCGGGGCCCAGCGAGGCAGCAAGCTCCTGCACTGCTTCCCACGGGGCAACACTCCCCGTGCCGGTACTGCTGTGGGACTTCCCTTCCCACCGGTACCTGCCCTTGGGCAACACTGGGGCCTGCTCCCCAGCCTGAACACAGGGTGGGCAGCGCCCCAGCAGCACCTCTGCCACAACACTCCGCTGTCCTCCCCGTGAGCATCTGCCGCCACTATTGCCACCCTACAGGGGCGAGACATGCTGCCCCTTCCTGCCACACCCTGTCCCCACTGCCCTCCATCCCCAGTGTCCTCCATCCTCCAGTGTCCTCCATCCCCAGTGTCCTCCTATTCCCCCGTATCCTCCTATCCCCCCGTGTCCTCCTATTCCCCAGTGTCCTCCATCCCCAGTGTCCTCGTATCCCCCGGTGTCCTCCATCCCCCAGTGTTCTCCTATCCCCCGTGTCCTCCTATTCCCCAGTGTCCTCCTATCCCCCGTGTCCTCCTATTCCCCGCTGTCCTCCATCCCCCAGTGTTCTCCTATTCCCCAGTATCCTCCATCCCTCAGTATCCTCCATCCCCCAGTATCCTCCATCCCTCAGTATCCTCCATCCCCC
>JASSUY010030372.1:5527-66069 GCA_032466535.1 Forpus xanthops | reverse complement strand
TCCTTGGCCAGCCTAAACATTCTAAGCCATAACTATAAACACTGGTGTTATCAGTGCTGTTCCCAAGCCAAAAATCCAAAACACAGTGCTGCACCAACTACTACAAAAAAGAAAAAAATGACTGCTGCTGCTGAACCCAGGACACCTATATTTGAGGATTTTTTCTAATAAGCTGAGCTTTTGCCTTGCTAAATTAGTACAATGTGTACTGACTGAATTTGAATCTTTCACCTGGTGTTATGTTCAGTGATGTTATGGTGATAACTGGAGGTTCGTTGACTTAAAGCAGAGGTAACCTACAGGTGTCTTTTGAGGATGTTGTGCACTGTCACTGTGGGTATTCCATGTATGTCATACTTAGAGGTTGAAGTTTTCTCTGGATACTAAGAGATAATGTTGTTTTGCTAGTACTTAAAGAAGGCAAGAGTGACTGTTGCATGCCATAATGAAGACCCTGTTCTTGTAGAGGCTAGTCTCGAGCAGTGGCTGTGAGTGGCTGCCTGATGAAGAGGAAGATTGGGGCAACTATGTGTCCTCTGATGCTGGCCTGCAGCTATTTTCAGCTCAAGGACTTCACAAGCCAGATATGGTTGGTTACTCTCAGGGCCAATTAACGTAATTCCTTTCCATGAACTGGTCCTACCTCTCATTGGAAACCACATGAACCTCTGGCCTTCCCAATATTTGGCAGAGTTTCCACAGCCTGCCACCTCGTGTGAAGAGGTGTGTTGTTTTCAGCCTTTCAGCCAAGCTTTGTTTGATGTCCCTGTGACATTTGATGATTTTCTAAACCTTAGTCTCCTCAATTTTCTAAGCTGAAGAGTACTAGCTAATTTCATTATTCCTTGTGCAGAATTCATTGCCTGTCTTGTTCCACCTAGTAAAACTAGAAAGTTTTCCATTTTCTATTAAATCTTACTGCTGTGGATGTGTTGGATGATATCCAGGTTGTCCTCCTTACTGTTCAGGAGTTGTAAATAATGATGAGGGCTTGTAAGTGGTAACTAAGGGACTGCATTGTTATTATCTGGCGCAAGTCTGCTACTTGCGGAAATAAGATCATCTAAACCTACTTAAACTTTTCTGTGGAGGAATGTGAACTGTCTAATGATCCTTCCTAGGTCCTTTGGGATTAGACTGCGTAGGTCGTGGAATGTTCTCTTTTGGAATAAAACAATGGGTTGGAAGAACTTCTGCTTGCAACTGTTAGTCAGATGTCCCTGTGCTCTGTACTGTGTCTACTCTCCATTTGGATAGGGAGGGGGTTGTTGCATGGGTGGATCTGTGATCCAAGCAAAAGCAATAATTAAAAAAATACAGCCTCCAGTTTTACCAATAGCCCTTTTGTGGTGTGTGTGGCTGTGTTTTATTGTGTGGTTTGATGCTTTGTGTTTCTGAACAAGTTTTCTTTTTTGCCCATCTTGGGTCTTGGCAGGATTTTTTATCTGTATGTTTCAGGGCTTTTTTTGCTATGTGTGGATGACGCTGTTCTTCCCCACTAGTTGTTTTTCCTTTTTGTAACAGTCAAGATGCCTGCATAGTATAGAATTGCTGGTGTTTCCTGAATCATTTCTCTGCCTTTATTAAAGGCTGTCACGATTTGCTAATGTGAGCCTTTGTTCTAAATGCAGCAGCAATTTTAAAACACTATTTTACAGCTGTAATGTAAAAGTTGTAAAAGCATTCAAACTTAATTGTTGATTTAAATTAGAAATCATAGGTTTAAAAGCCTGTCTGGAAAAATGCAGGTCTGAGGCTTGCATCCGGATGTGTCTCTGGCAGATGAGTGTCACAGATTTGGAAATTTGGTGGTTCCTAACATCAGCATTAATGTATAGACACACAAAAATTTAGTATCTTTTATCAGCCATTTCTGGAAAGGGCTTTCCTATTGCTGTAGGCCTTCTCAAGAAAATAAGGCATATATTCCCCCTGAAGCAATTAATAGAGAGTGAATAGGAATACTCTTCTACTGTTCCTGTATATTCATAACTTGTCATTCATAAAATGGCACCCTGATGAATTTGACACGCTGTACAGACAGGAGTGTGTAAAGTGTGCTGGAGAACTGATAGTGAAATCTGGGGGAAAGGTGACAATGAAGAGAAGGATAAAGGGCGTGAAGCTACGTCTTTGGTGGCACTAAAGTATTTTATCAGCTGTTCTGTGGAACTGTGATGTGAGATTTACAACAACCTCTCATGCTCACCCTGAGCTAGACAAATACAACTTTTTCCAACCCATAAAGCTGTTACTGATGTACTTACCACTCTGGACATGAATGTGAAAGACATGGTTTCTGCCTAAATTGTCACTTTATTTGTTCCACCAGTTACATCTTTGAATGCTGTGATTTATAAAGCCTCAGACGCAAAAATTTCTCAGATGTTTGCTTTAGTGAAGTACACATTGTAGGGTGTTTGAGACTCACCTTGTGTCACATTGCACAGAAATTCCACTTTATCCAAGACAGAAGGAAGCATAAAAAGTAGCTAGTGCTGTGGCAGGAGCAGCCAAGAAGGTATCAGAGAATCACAGAATAGTTAGGCCTGGAAAGGACCTTAAGATCATCTAGTTCCAACCCCCCTGCAATGGGCAGGAACACCTCCTGCTAAACCATGCCACCCAAGGCTATGTCCAACCCAACCTGGCCTTGAACACCGCCAGCGATGGAACATTCACAACCTCCCTGGGCAACCCATTCCAGTGCCTCACCACCCTTACAGTAAAGAATTTCTTCCTCTAATCCAATCTAAACTTCCCCTGTTTAAGTTTGAATCCGTTACCCCTTGTCCTCTCAGTACAGTCCCTCACTTACACATTGAGTGTATGGCACGATGACACATCTAACTTTACTTCTAATGTCCTGTTAAAAGATGGCTTTTAGTCATGCTCTAGGTTGAGTGTTGAATGGGTTGTCTTCAGCTGTAGCATTCTGCTTAAAAAACACATTATCAGTATTAGTGCCTGCCATAGCGGGGTGTTGGGAGCTTGCCCTACTTCTCAGTGTTTGCTGTTGCTGCCGTTCCTAACTACTTCATGTGAATCTCTCTGAGGAGCAGAGCATTGGATAATGCCACAGTATGAGCTGTCAGAGCTCTGAAATGCTGCCTTCTCAGTGTTAGCAGCTAATCACTCATTTAAAAACCCTAGGATTTCTGGAATGGGGAAGGCTATTATAACTGAACCATTGAACAAGACTGAAAATGGCATGTATGTCTTTTTTTGATGTTTGTGTTTCTTCACGTTTCACAGAAAACATACAGGAGCTAAATTGTTGCAGTGTCTTGGTTTTCACTGTTTGATATGTATTTAACTGGCAAATAATGTGTGCCTTCAGGAAACCAAGCTCCCATGCTTATTGATGTTTGTGTTTCTTGTTGCTCCACATGTACCAAAAGGATTCTGTGTGCAGACAGGTAGCTGAGGCTATATGTATGAGTGTGTGTGGGGAGGAAATATTTTCTTAAAACCGGACATTTGTAAATAATTCCAAGTTTCTCAATTCCCACATATAAACTTTGCTAACTTAACACGTAGAGTAGCTACGCCATCATTGTATCCTCTTCTGCAGCCTTTTTTTCTTTAGCAGACTACCTACTCATATGCTTAACAAAATGCTGTCATGCCTTCCTGTCAAAAAAAAATGTGATATAGTGGGATAACGGAACTTAAGTAGAGCCTCTGATATAGTACTGAAATAGTCTGAAGGAAGAAATATTAATGTTCATGTGGGTGTCGTGCATATGCATTTGGCATCTAATTTTGTGTAAAGTTAAGTCCAAAAAAGCTTTTAAGAAACCAGTGGGGAAAAATGAACCTGTCAGAGATACGTGTGCTAGAGGAAACAGAGAGGCAGCCGAGTGGGGAATACCCCAGTTTGGTTCCAGACAAGCTGAGAATATCTTCCTTTTCCTAAGGCTTATTTTAGGACTGAAGTGAAACTGACAGCCTGTTGACTTTTCTTTGTCATGCTGGCAGAGTGCTGAGGGCAGGGACGACTTCTTCCAGCCAGAGATGGAATTTAACAGGACCAGAGGGAGTGTGCAAAAACTGGAAATTGAGGTATAAGGTATAAACAGAACCACCTGTGTCTATGCTTCTTTTTGTGATATTTTGCCCTTTTGATTCTATGCTTTTGTTCCCTGAAGATACAAAGTCTTTAATTGTAGTTTGTTTGGCAGATGATCTCCAAATGGAAAGTTTCACAAATGCCAAATGCGTTTGGGTTTGTTGTAGTGATAATGTGACTGGAAAAAAAATCAACTGTAGTCTGCAGCTACAAAATCAGAATCAACTAGATATGTCACCTTAATAAATGCACTTAAGAGACTAAAAGTGAGCTGTGGTTCAAACTATTAAATTGAAAAAATGGCTAACGCCCCTGAATGGGTAAACTTTAAGTCAAGTGAGGAAATATTACTTGCATAGTATTAGTCATGCCAGAGTCTGAATGTATTGTCTAGTTTTGATGCCTGCAAGGCTCCAGTATGAGGAGGGGAGAAGAAAATGAAAACTTGTCAAAACCACAGAAGGGTTTGTTGACTGGGAGGTGGAAAAAGTACTGGAGTCCTAAAATAGTGCTCTGCCAGTGCTAAGAGTGGCTTGAGTTAAAGCTTCTCTTCATTTGAAGATTTAAAGTGAGGATATCCTATTGCAAGTTATATTAAAGCACAAGCTGAAGTTAAAAGCTTGAAGAATAAATCCTAGAATGAGTTACTTGGTGTGCCAAATGACCACTTGGACTGGTTAAGTATTAGTGTAGGATCTGGTATACAGAGGAATTGTTTTGCTAGGCTGGTATTTCAGATGGACACCTTCTAGAAAGTGTGTTCCTTAGAACTGCTTGTGAAAGGATTTTGCTTTCCTGCCATTGAAAGGCAGCTTTGGAGTTTTAGAACTACAGGAAGAATCTGCCGAATTGTGAGGATACACAGGAGCTTCGCTTAGCTGCAGTAAGGAAATTAAACTTGCCCAGAGCATATTACAGTGATAATAATACTTAGAATGAACAGTTGGACTTTGGGACATCAATTTGTAAGCTCTAAATTAGAAGATGTATATTTAGCTGCATGAAACTTAGCTTGTTCAGTTTGAGTAATTGAGTAAGATATCCTTAAAACTTGTACCTAAAGCATTTGCCTGCTATAAACTAGTGTTCATATATATGAGTCAGATGAAATCTTGAAATAGAAAACTGTTATCTTTTGGACTGCAAGTGCAAGAAATAGGCATTCCCAGCTGTGAGTTAAAGATGTGCTGATTTGTAAATTCCCACTGTCTGTAGAAGCATGAGGAGTGAATTAAGTAGCTTACCTGCTTCTTATCTTGTATGTTTCTCCTGCTCTGGAAATGTCAGTCCAGATTGCGTACAGTTTTCTTAAGGAGAAATTCCTGATTTTCTACAAACTTTTTCTTTGAAGTTGACTGTACAGTGCAGCACGTGATAAAACATCTTATTTTGCTAGTGGATCAGAAACAATGTGTACAGCTTGGGAGACTTCACAAAACCACTACCTCAATTGAGAGAGTTTTTGTTGTTTTGTGGTTTGGGGTTTTTTTGGTAGGTTTGGGGTTTTGTTGTTGGATGGGTTTCTTTTGTGTGTGTAGTTTGTTGGTTGAGTTGGGTTTTTTAAGGTTTCTTCAAAGCATGCTAGAAGTACATAGCTACTAAAGTCAGCATTAACTTTGATTAGGTTTTTTATTTAAGCATATTAATGCTGGGTAATTGATTTACTCACATGGTAGGATGAATTTCCCTCTTGTCTTTCATTCACCGTGTTCATCTCCCAATTCCCCCTCCAAACCCTGCGGATGGCTTAGGACTGATAAACTGAGACTGTGTTTGGTGGTTGTCCCTCACACGTTGAAAGCTGGACCTGGCTTGGAAAGTCAGTTTAAGAACTTCAGCTAAGTTTATATTTCAGTAGTTGAGAGAGTAGGTTGTTATTTACTTTAACTGTGAATGAGTCTGTCATTACTAAAAGAATAGGTGATTTTGGTGCTGAGTAGAATTAGGTATCTGGCCCAAAGGACTTAGTTTTCGTTGTCTATTAATTTTAAGACTTCCCACCCTCCCCAGTGCTGAAAATATAATACTTTGTTCCTTCCCACAGTCTTCTGAAGGACTGGAATAAATGAGTATTAAGTACAATGGTTTAATATAGGTTTGTGAACTTTACCAGCATTTAACATTAGTTGGACACTTTTTAAATGTAAGTGATAATTATTTTGTTCTATAACTTATTCCACAGAAATGCCTGTGGGATTATCTGACAGTAAGTTTGTTGATTTGTTTGGGTTGGTTTTTAATCATTAAACTGCTTATGATATTGCGTTTAGTCCTTTTCCTACAAGCAGCTGTTCTCAAAACGACTTATTTTTATTCCATTTTGGTTGTATCCATTTCCAGTGAAAGCAAACTGGATGTTTTTAATCAGCAGGACCTGTTGTTGTAAGGCATCTAAAGTCATGAAGGAGTCTGCTGAGAGTGGATCTTGTGTTGATAGTTGTATCTGGGTGTAATTTTTAGTGTAATTTTTCTTCCTCTGTAGGAGATTGGCTGTTATATTGCATGTTTTGTATAAGCACTATACTTTTTTTGTAAAAGGCTCCTTGAAATATCCATCTTCTTGACATTCAAGATGAAATCTGAAGATACTATTTATATACCTTTTAGGGCTATTGGTGTGTCTGTAAAATGTTGTAAGGCACAGAGTAAAATGTTTGCACAGTTCTGAGACAGAATTCACTGATTCCTGCTCTGAGTAGAGATGTCTGAACTGGTCAGTCTCATTCTGGCCACGGTGTCTAAGCTTAGGAGTTACTTTAGTATGGGTATTTCTGCTTGGTATCTAGTGATATGAAGACCAATACTTGTTGTTTCCAGAAGGCTGTGGAGAGGATACAGTTTGCTTCATGTACAGGTAATAGCCATATTTAGTAGGTGTGCTGCAGAAGTACCTTGAAACCCGATTGTCCAAGAAAGGCATGTCCATTTTGTTTTCCCTCAGGAGTGGTTTTTGGAAGCCTAAGATGTATGTGTACTAAAGGATTGATCATTGAAGCAGGCCAAGTTCCTTTGGTAACAGCAGCATATTAGTACTGATTTTCAAGAGTGTGTGTCATCACCTTTTAACAAGGACTTGTTTCCTTTTGAGGGCTGCCCAAAATGAAGCATACAAAAAAGCCAACATAAGCTTACCTCAAAGAGTAAGAGCTGAAAGAATCTAATCTTGGCTGATGAGAAGCTTATACTAGATCAGGCTTTCAGTAATGATTGCAAACTAACAAGCTTTGTTGAAACACTCTCTTAGCTGAGTTTCACTGAACAGGTAGAGCGGCAAATGGTCTTAAGACATAAGAGGAAATGAAAATTACTGTGTCTGAGAGTCAGCTGGTTACTCAGGATGTTCTTCTGGTGACAGTACATTCTCTAGACCCAGTAGCTATTCTGTAGAGTTGTATGTTAGACTTAGTTCTATCACTAGAGGTATGTACCAGTCCTCTACTAGACGGAAATAACTTCATCCATAGCACAGACATCCCTTTTAGCCTAAACAGGTTTGATTCCTGGAAGTGGCATGGGTTGGTTTTGGTTTTATTCCAGTTTTTGTTGTCTGTCTCCATCTATAAGGCCTTCTCATGGGCCAGCACCTGCCTTGAAGCAAATATTTATCTGCTTCACTGAGAGAAGAACATGAGCTAGGATTTTGAGGGTTGTTAAATCTGTTTGGTTCTTTTTCAAGAACCAGCCTCTTGTCCTGGCTTTCCATGCTGTTTGAAGCTTCATACTTTAGAGACGCAGACAATACGAAACAGGGAGGAGTGACTGATATGTTGCATAGATGTGCTACCAAAGGGATCTCCATAGATCAGTAGAGGGTTGACAAGAACCTTCTCAAATACCTTTTGAAGTTCAGTGAAGAGGAATGTCAAGTCCTGCATGTGGAGAGGGAAACCCCATGCCCCAGTACAGGTGAGGGGCTGACCAGCTGGAGAAGATCTTGGCAGACGGTCTGTGAGCCAGCAATGGTGCCCTTGCAGCAAAGGCTGGCAGCCTGCTGAATTGTGCTAGGAGTAGTGTTGCCAGCAGGCTGAGGAAAGTGATCATTCCTGTTTACTGAGGACTAGTGAGACACTTCTGTGTTTAGGCCTAGTTCTGAGCCCTTCTATGCAAGAGAAAGTGATTTTAGTTACCACTTATTCCAGGGTTTGGAGCAACAGAGAAGCCCTTTGTTAAAATAGCTGGAAGTTGAAGTTTTAAGTACTTCCCCTTTTAAGCAAGAAGAGATGGGATCTGAGGCATCTCTTGAACTAGAAGTCTAAGTGTTCTCTAACCAAAGTAGAATTCAGAATATTGTCCCGTGCCTCCATTTCCACTAGGACAGTCTGGAAAATTCCTGTGGGGTCATGCCACAATATGGCTTGTTCTGTCTTTTCTCAGAGATGCTAGTTATGAACAGACTTACTTGACAGGGGAATGCATGTGAACAGTATGTTGATCTGTTGAGAAAACTACCTTTTTGTTAATTTCCTAGAGCTGAAAGGTGTTCTTTGTGCATGTGGAGTTTTTCTTCTGCTTACTGGAGACACCTATATGTCAAAATGATTCATCTTGTAGCTTTGTGGCTGGTTTAGATTTATGGCTGCTTCCCTCCAGCTACTTTTTTCTCCAGAAAAATGGGGAGCAGCTATGCAATAGTAAGTCCCTTGAGCAGCTCAAGTGCCTCCTCCTTCACCAGAGCAAGGGATACTTGTGAGGGGCTGGGTAGCACCAACTGCTAGCACAAGAGGTTCAGGAGGATTGCTGTTGTGTGTGTGGTTAAGGATTGGGTCAAAACATAACCTACTGGTGCCATTAAGAGCTTGGGTCGGGAAGAGTTCCAAAGCTTGGGTGTGGATTGTAGGCTGTCAGGGGTTGGTGAACATGCTGATGAATGAGTGGTATAAGGATGGCCTCCACAAGCAAAAAGGGGCAAAATCTCTTCTTTGCTCCAGAGGGTGCAGTGAGATTCATCTGGATGTGAGAGGAAGCCACAGGGCTTTTTACTTTCCGGGAGTACAGTGTTCTTGTGGGTAGTATTAGGGAGTTCAAAGAGCACAAATGTGCCATTGAAACAAAACAATACCAATGTATTAGGCAAATATGAAGTATTCTGACAGCTGCTCCTGAAGTATTGAAGGAAAAGGAAAATACCACTGCTTTGTTTTAAAGAACTTCCTTCAATTACTACAGCGTATTTCGTGATAAAGACTGATGTATGAACTACTTGTTACTTGCTGCAGCCATATCCAACTGTGCCAGTATGTGTATTGAAATGATCATGGGGATGCTTGCAGTCCTTTGCTGAGCAGAAGTCTCCCACCATTACTGCACATCTGGAGTATACATACGCCTCTTGAGGAAGATAAATAATCCTATTCTGTTTCTTTCTGGCTTGTACTGTGACAGTTTAACTTTGGAGATGGTATATTGCTGTGAAGGGAAGCAGTTGATTTCCTTTTTATAGCTGTTTTTGGTTGTTATTACACACAGTGACAACAAATATCTTTTCAAGTACTTCTTAAGGAAACCACAGCACAGTTTTCCTCTGTCACTGCAGAATAGTGCTTTTAAGTTATTAGGCAGTTCTGATTCATAAAGCTGTAAACTGCATTTCTTCCAGAATATGTATGTATGTGTGTGTTGGAGATAGTTGACTCCTGCCTAAGGGTAACTGGAACTGGTGGTGCTTCTGTAAAGAGGTCTTGACTCCTGGATGGGTGCTTGGCAGATGTAGTTGACCTACTTTAGCTCTGACCTTGATTTGCTCAGAGGTGTTTATGTACTCGTCGTGATCAGCTTTGCTGCATGATTAAGCCAGTCACGTGGCTTCCAACTTTTTCTTTCTTTTTTTTTTTTCGTTTTTTTTTTTTTTTCTTTTTTTTTTTTTTAAGGGATGAGCAGTAAGATTTGGTTTTACTATCTCATTGGCCTTGTTAAAGGGCCTGGAGAAAGGCTTGAATGCAAGGGAGGGGAATCCTGAAGGAAGCAGTCCCATAAAGGATGTGGAGACACGCTGCCATGCAGTACAATGACAAAATATCATTTGATTCTTATGTACAGGAGAACTTAATCAGAGAGGGGACTACATGGCATTTTTGAAGTATATCCTTGGAGTACTTTGGCAACAGGCTGGGCATTCGTAAAGGGAAGATTTGAACTTTGCTGATATATGTGGGTAACTTTTGTGTTCCTTTTCAATGGTAATTTTTTTGAGCCATTGAACAACTAGCAGCTGGAGCCTGAAAAGGTAGTAAAATACTCAGTTTTTCAGAACTGTAGGAGTCTTGCAACGAAACACAGGGCAGTTCACTATTACAGTGGGACATGCTGATATTTGCTCTCATCATTGCTTTGACATTTTCTTAACTCTAAACCTCATTTCAAGAGGCATGCTAAAATGTAGGGCTGTGGTTGTTAGAACTGAGATGAGCATGTGGGACATGGTAGAGAAAGAAAAGAAATTGAATATTCCATGTTCTGCTTAAATGGTCAAAAGACTTAAAATAGTGTTTGTAGCTATCAAATATAGATATTTGGTTATAATTTAAAATAGCAGCACAGTTGAATGGGTACTTGATTTCAAGGTTTTTTTTTCTATAAACAGGTTTGAAATTTTTGTTTTGAGATGAACAACAAAGCAGTTTTTATTTTCCCATTAAAGTAAACCAGTGACTTGTGCAGTCTTCTGATTACTAAGCTAAGATGCTGACTGTTGCAGGTATTCTTAAAGGGAAAGGACTGCGTTAAACTTACAAATCCTTTTTTTCTCCGTTTTTTTATTTTAATTCCAGCTCATCACAATCTTGTGTCTGAGGTCAACATAAGTGGTCCATGAAATTATACTAAGTATTAAAACGTGAGTTCAACAAGTACGCTTACATTAGAGATGTTCAGGAATGTTTGAAAGTTAATTGTGGGTGTCTGGGGTGGAAATTTTAGAAACATGCTTGTTTCTGGTATGTGCATTATGGTGTGCTTGGGTTCCAAGGCTGAATCACAGATGCACAGTAACTGGCATAAAAACCAGAGGTGTTGTAGATACTTTGAGGCAGCAGACGTACTACTGGATTCATAGGCCTTAGCCACAGGCCACACTAAATTTAGCTATAACTGACTTCTGCGGATCAGATGAGGTTGAAGATAATGTTTTTGAATGTGTATCAAGCGAAGAGAATTTGCTATTCTTGCAGAACTTAAGAAAATTGTACCACTGACTTTTAATTTTGTGAGGTTTCTGTTGGCTTATAACTTTTGATGTGTCAATATATGTGATTCAGTGGAATTGGTTATAATGTCATGTTGATAGAATATTGGTTGTTTTACTGGCAAACTTCTGAGGGTGTCATGGGAACTTGCTGATCTGTGTAGTTGGGAAATGCTGCTGTTATGAAGGCCGATTTTGTTATAAAGAAAAAAATGTCAGCACTGACATTAGTAGCCAGTTTCTTTATTGTGCTCATTGATGAGGGATAAGCAAGCAGCGCTGGGTGCACAGGGAGTCTTCACTCCACCTAAGTCACACACCGGGGGGTTAAGCGAACAGATATTTATTACATATAAACATGCATATTCAGTAGGTGTCTGAGAGAGAAGCAGGGGTATTATTATTATTAGTTTTGGTACTCATTATTGTAAGTCCCCTCCCTTTTGGCACTTGCACACTGCCCTCCAACAGTCATGGGCAGGGGTCTTCAAGATGAAGTAAGATGTCTTCCTCCTGTGGGCAGGGATCTTCAAGATGAAGTAAGTAGTCTTCCTCAGGCCACACTTTTCACCTTTAGCACAGCCAAAATGCCTCAGTCATCACAAATAATTAAAACCAACCATGTTTGGAAGTTTCTGACAGCTGGCTAAGATTCAGAGCAGAGTGGTCCTTCTACAAGCAATAAGAAACACCAGATGGGCGGATGAGGGGCACCAGAAGCTAGCAGATTTATGGGAGGCATTGTTTTAGGAGGACTACTAGATCTTATTATCACATCACAGACTTGCAACACAAACATTGTAGAAGGTCTGTTACCACTTCACAGACTTGCAATACATTGTTCTCTAAGTTAGGCTAGAAGTATTTTAGCCCCATGTTTTCTAAACACTTGCTTTTCTTATACCAAATGATGTTATGGATGGTGACTTTTTATTAACATCGCCTTGGATATAATAACTCAGTTTCTCGTAGAGTTACTTTCCACCCCGTATTAATGGTTTCTTGTTTCATGACTTTCCTCACCATATTTTGTAACAAACTATCAGTTCTCTATTTCCTTTTTTTAACACAGATTGGTATATTCTGTCACACTGCTGTTGTCACAGGTTGGAAAGACAGTCATGATTTTCACAGATGCTTTAACCAGAAAACAGTGTATCCCAAAGACTTTCAAAGCTTTTGGCAGGAGGCAAATTAAGGACAGTTTTTAAGTCTTGCGTAGTAAGTTTTGCTGGAAAACTTGTTTCGTGGCGGCAGCCTGGAAAAGAAGGACATCCATATGCAGACCTGCCACTAAGTTTTTAGTGTAGTTGAGAGACACAGTTGAGTACTTGAATTATGGTTCAGGGTGAGAATTTTATTTAAAACTTGAAGCTTGCAGAATAGAAGGCTGTTTAACTCCCTTTCCTTTGAAAATGTCAGCTGTGCTTACAAGGGAAAATAAAATAGTAAGCCAAGCCTAAGCTGTCTTACAGCTATGTCCACCTTAAAAGTGAGCCAGGAGTGAAGGGTTAGTCTGCCTTTTGCACTGTAGCAGCAGTTTGTCTCATTCTGGTAGCATCTGACAAAAAATGTGTGTGGATCTAACTGCTGTTTGGGAGACGAGGGTTTTTATGTAAAGACCGAAAAAGGATAAGCACAGCCCAAAGGCAAGTGATGCTGAAGAGATTAATTCCTTCTGGTCCAAAGTTTGGGCCATTTGAGGTGCACATCCAAACATTTGATGATGGATAAAGCTTCTACGGTTTATAAAGGAATTTAAATTTGATCCTTGTGTAGGAAACTTTTATTTGCTGTTGTAAACTGTGTCTAAAACAATTGTTCTAAACAAACTTGTTTTGAAAGGTGTTTTTTAAGCTTACTGGTTTTCTTTCTACTCAGAATTTTGGAAGTACTTGACTAACAGAGTATGAGGCCTAGAAGAGTTTTAAAGTGATAAGCTGCTTCAGGCTGAACATCATCTTTCCCCAGGAGGATCTAGGCTTCCAAGACAAGCTTTCAGGTAAAACCTTTTCTGTTTGACAGTCGATCCCATTTAGTAATGAATCAACTGCTCACGTGGTTTCTTCCAACTGTATCGTTATTTGCAGTTCAGAGGATTAAAATGTGTATGTTTTGGATGAAAAAGCTAATTAGATTAATTTGTACCTTTAACTAGTAATCTTAAACCATCATTTGGTTATTTAGTTTTTTATTTATGGGGTCTGCTATGGTGAAGTTGTTTATTTAACCTTTTATTTTAATGGAAATATTAATTCTTTTCCATGAAGTTCAGTGGAATTAGAACTCTCAAAGCTTATGAACTTTGATAATATGATCTTGAAATGGAGAGAGATACCAAAGTTAGTGTTCCCAGTCAGCAAAAAGGAGACAGAACTTACCCTTTACTTATGTAATGTAGAAGCAGTTGGTTGGCCAGTTAACATAAGAGTAAACCTGGTGTAGTTAAAGATCACATTGACAATTCTTTGAAAATAATTAAGTAATGAGTTTTGAGAGTGGTTGTGGTTTGTGTGCAATACTCAATACGCCAGTAACTGGAAAAGGAGAAATTGCAAAAGGAAATAATAAAACTGTGATATTTGCAGTTTTAAAGAATGCTGGTTTTGAGATCTGGGGTTGGTTTTGGTTTGGCTTGGTTTTTTGTTAAAAATATGCAAGCTTCTGCTTTTCTCAGTGCAGTGGTGTTTTGGTTGGTGGTTTTCATTTACTTGTTTGTCTGTTTTCCTGGTGTTAGACAATCCAATGGCAGACCAAAGGATGGACATATCTTCTACAATTAGTGACTTTATGTCACCAGATCCTGCTGACTTGATCTCCAGTTCCCTTAGCACTTCAGGAATGGATTGTAATAGGAAAAGAAAAGGAAGCTCTACTGATTATCAGTAAGTTGTATTTCTCTTGATTTAGCACTGCTAAAAAGAGGTACTAACACAACAGTACAGTGGGGGAGATGATAGTAATATTTACAGCTATTTTTACATAACCTTTTCTTGACAACCTGTTGTAAAGGTTTTATAAAGAAAAAAGCTACTGTGCGCTAACTGCAAAGTCCGTTATTTAATAATAAAAATAAAGTCTTCATCTCAATGCAGCCAGAATTGGGAGCTATCAGATGGGTTAAGACTGAGGAGAGAAAATTTCGGCTGATAAGTGGGGAAAGAAGACTAATACCAATAAAATGTTGAGTGTGAAGGTTGATTATGTTCCTATTTACATAAGAAACAGAATGTCAGAGCAATGGGAAGGAAGCTAATAAATTCATTAAAAAACAGAACTGTGAACAGTTCATTTTCTTCACCTATTTTTTTGCCTTTCTAGTTACTTCATATCAGTGTGCTGCTAGCCTTTACCTGATTAAGCTATTTTGGTATCCCCGTTGAATATGAATCTGCATAGTCTCTGGTTTGCGGCAGTATATCTACCTTTCATTCAATCAACTGACTTAATCTTGTATTGGCTCACAATTGTAGGCTGTTATTCCTGACAAACTAAATTGCTAGTAGATTGATAGTTCTGTTTTAAGAAAGCTACTTTTCTTCAAAGGGAGCTTGCTAATGACAGTGCTTGGAAGCATTGTCAAAGCCTTAGATTCTCTCCTGGGGCAGGTATTTGAAATAGAAATCACACCGGCTCTGCTTTAGGATAGTTAAGGTTGTAGTAAAGCTTGCCAGATTTTCAGATGTGTAATGTCTTCTGCACTAGGTACACCAAGAAAGCTTACTTACTCCTGAATCGCTGTGTGAACCTCATATGTATTGTACTTTACTAGGTCTACCTGCAGAGTAACTTGTGAATGGGTCCCATCCATTATTGGTACAGCTGCCACTCACTTTTATGCAACATCACAAATTTTATCCTTCTGGGCCTTTGGATGGCTGGCAGTTCTTTTTTTACTGGGTGGGGTAGGATTTTTAAACCGTGTTGAGCATGACAATTAAGAATTAGGATCCCTGTGCTTAGGGCTTCCTTTTAGGAGAATGCATGCATGAAACTTTAAGCGCTATTGAAAGACCACAAACATACTGCATATGTACCTTCTCTAACGTGCATTTAATCTTCCTAAGAAGTTCATTACTCCCTCTTGTTCAATTGTCTAGTACAAAAATCAGTGAACAGCCTCAATATTACCAACTTCCTCTTCTGTAGAAAGGATTTCTCCATCTTTATTCTCCTGGGTAGGAAGCATTGCTCAAGCCCTTTTTTTCCAAAAACAGCTTGCTCTTCTAAGTTATAACTCCATCCTTTAGTTCGTGTGTGCCTTTAAAAAAACAAAAGTGAAAGCACTGTTTCCTTGAGTCCCAAGTGAAATAAGTTTACAACAGCTGTTGTCATACCACAATTTGTGTTATGTTTCAGAGTAAATGGTGGCTAGTAAATATTCCAATTTTTAAATAGAGCTTCAGGTAGATTTCTTTAATCCCTCTTTCTCTATGTATGTATTGGTAAATGTTCAGAAGTGCACCTGTTCAGCTTTTGCTGCCCATGAACAAGTGTCCAGTTTTATGCTTCATTTACCATTGAAGTCAGGCAATAACAGAGGCAGAACCTGACTGGTTTAGTGTGATTCTTTGTTCACCTCTCAAGTACAAGCAAACTTATTGGTCAGCTGTACTTTCAGCTCTCCACACCAGCTTCTTTCCAATTTTTTCTCCTACCATTCCTCCAGGAAAATTCCTGTCCAGCCTATTGCTATCACTTCAGCAAAAGTTGTCTGTTCTTCACTACGATCTGTTGTAGTCAAATGCTGGAATCCAAGATTTCATGCACAGGCCTGTAAACAGTTAATTTCTTTTCTTGGGAGTAGTGTTTTCAGTTGTAATAATACATAAGGAAACTATCCAGTAGAATTTGTAGCTTACCTTGTGCCTCTTTGAAATTTTACTTTCTGTGGATTTTTTTCTAAACCAAATTTTTCTAAAATGAATGTTGTCACAACAAGCATCCTGTCACTGAAGTTGGCATTGCAAGTGGAAAACTGATGCCTCATTTCTGTTTCTAAGTCCTATTCGAGGTCTGCATGCTAGTTTTTTGTGAGCCTCAAAAGCGATTTGAGCCATTGACTTAGACAGTAACTCAGATGTGCAAACTGAGAGATAAAGTAAACCTTCGGCATTATTTGAACTTCTTTTAAAATCTAATCACAAAGATAATCAATCTAAAAATGCAGTGGAGAATATATAAATGACTGCCATGTTTATTTTTGGGAAGGTTAATGTCCAGTGTTGAACAAGCATAGCTACTACGTTAATGGCTAATACGAGATTTTTCATAAGGCTGTTAGAAAACATAGCCTCTTAACATATTGAAGTTCAATGGTATTTCAGTTCATTTTACAATCTTGAAGTGATGCCAGCATTTAGCTTGCATGTAGAAAATCTGTTTAATTTCCTTATGGTATGATAAAGTCTGTATAAAGTTCAGAATTAGGACTTCAGTACTGACTATAAGAAAAAGCTTATTTGTCCTGCTGGGCAGAATCACAGCCTGAGAAACTTGGGGTATTTTTCTTGAAAATTACTTTTAATTTCTAGCCTTAGAGTCCACTGAAATAAATCCTATTTATGTAACCACAAAGGAAGCACACATAAAGCACAGATCTTTGCTTTCTGAAGACGAAGCGATATCTCAGTGATTTGCATAACACAATTTAGGTTAGTTGTTTTACTGGTTTTTCATGTTAAGTATAATGAACTATGCTAGCTTTTCTTAAAAGCAGAACTATTCTTTTAGAAAGCAGATTGATTTGAACTAGCTTATTGCCTTAGAATACATTCACTGCTATTGTCTTATTTCATTGTACCTTTCATTTCAAATAGAATATAAATTAGCTTGAGAATTTTGGCAGAAAATGTAAGACACAATTCTGATTTTCTATATATGGTGTACTTTATTTTTCTTTCTTTTCAGACTTGATGGCTTTCCTTTTGAGTAAGTATAAATATTTTAATAATTGGTTTCACTTGAAAGAGAGATGCTTGGTGGTTTTGCTTGCCTTTTCCTCCCATTTACCGAAAATTTGCAGGTAAAAAGTTAAACCAGCATAAGCCTCAGAGTGTCCGTTTAAGCACAGTTGTACAGATTTAAATGTATCAAAACAGGCTTTTCTTTATTCTTTTGTCTAACGGGGCTGTAATTGTAGGCATTCAAATTTTTTACCAGATATGGCTATGAAAACGTATGCTTTTCTCTCATTATTTCTGTACATATGGTTTTAATATTGCAATGTAATAACGGGAAATCCTTTGTATAGTACATTCCTCCTTCTTTTTGTGGTTTTATTTTTTTTTTTTTTTTTTTTTTTTTTTTTTTGTGTTCACGTTGAGACAAAAGTAAACCGTGTATCTACACTAAAGGTTGAACTAATTTAAAATGTTCTCGGTTAGTTTCATACAGTCCCTCATTCTGTTGTGCATTTGGCCATCTCCAGTGGTTCATTGGTCTAGGTTATTATCATCTATCCCAAAATGAACTACCATAAGGCAAACCAATGTGTAGAACACACAAGCACAGAGTAATTAAGGGCAATTTGTGAATTTTATGCTAGGCACTTTGATATGCCTCCAGTGGAACTTTTAACTGTAGTAAATGCAAGTTAGTAGCCCTATCTGATGAAGGCACAAAAAGTATCTGCTTTGATTTGTCTTTTTTTCCCCTCTAGTTAACTGAAAAACATTTTTATAGCAGATGATATCTTTGAACCGCAGCATGTTTTACTGTCAAGCACATCAAGCTGTGCCATTTTGTTCTCTCAAAAGGAGACACAACTAATTTAAGAAAATGTTTTAATGTTATAAGAACCACACAGCTTCTTTAGTCCTTCCAGCTTCTCACTTTCATATTCTTACTGTTAAACTTTGTGATTTAAAGAGAGCAGGAATACTTTAGTCTAATTTTATGATGCTTTGATTACAGTTTTGCTAATTCTGCTTAAGTTGTGATACACTGCTTTATTCTGTTTCTGCAGGGAAGGTATGGATACAGATAAAGATGACCAACATGGAAGGTACTATTGATACAGTCACTAAAATGGTAGTTCCATGGTACTGACGTAGGATCCTGTGTGTAGATCCCTGTTTTGGGTGTCACTGTGGTCCTGGGTCTCAAATGTTTCTTTGCTGGGACAGAGGCTTAAGACCCCTGAACAAATTAAACAAAAAACCCTAGCACTTTGGGCCACAATATTATAAATAATGATCTTTTTAGAAGAAAGGTTAAATAAATATTCAAAGTTTTTAAAGCAGATTTAATGAGGATCAGTAGGTATATAAGATGCATGAAAATTATTTGGTTTGGTGTTTTCAATACTCTTTGTGATACCATTTCTCAACAGATTGGAGTATACAGACCAACAGGGCAGGATAAAAAATGCAAGGTAATACTCTGTACAAGTATATCAATAAGAATTCTCTTGCCTTTTCCTGTACATGAAATATTTGCACATGTATCTTATCCTGAAAACAATTTTTTTCTATATTTGAGCTCTTATTTTTTCCATATCTTTGCACTTGTTAACATTTTTCACGTGTAAACTGCATATACTAATTTGGTAGATAACTTGGTTTTACTTCATTAATATTGAAATTTGAAGTCTGTGATTTGTGTTTCTGATAATGTTACATTCTTTCATCTAGTTTCTTTCAAACTCAGAAGTGGGTTGTGAATGTGTTAACAGTGACTCCTTAATATGGGAAAACATAAAACAAAAATTAACTTAGTGTTTATCGTAATTTTTCTTGATTAGGAAGAGTTTAGCTCAGAGGTATCTCAAGTACTTGAAGTGGAAAGCTATAGGATGAGTAGATGACATATTGCGACAGCAAAAGGTAGTTTTAAATACTTAGTACATTCATATAGTATACCAATTACAAATTCATAATTGAATATTTTATGAAATATTTAGATATTTCTAAATATTTAGATATTTCTAAATTTGCTTATCCATGATGTTTATGATTCCAGTTATGTTTCAGTGTAAGTGCTAAGAACAGAAATGGTGTACAGCGTTAGAAATCTTCACATAATTTTGTCCCGTTTAAGATATTGTTTCAGAGCAGATTCAGTGTACTGTATGGCCAACATTATTTGTGGTTTCTGGTAAATTAGAAATATGTGCTGCAGCCTTACCTATTGCTTATAACTGTTACACATCCAAATAATGAATGTAAAATGTCTGAAGAATGCTGTATGTGGATGTCCTTTTCATGAGGATAAGAGGGTGACTTAATTATCAGAAGGAGGTTGTTTGTGTTACACTGGATTTTTTAATGACTTATTTTCTCATGCTTTTCTGTTTTCCTTACAACCTTCCCTGTTTAGGGAGGCTCACAGTCAAATTGAGAAAAGGCGTAGAGATAAAATGAACAGTTTTATAGATGAACTGGCATCTTTGGTACCGACGTGCAACGCTATGTCTCGGAAGCTAGATAAACTCACTGTATTGAGAATGGCAGTCCAGCACATGAAAACATTACGTGGTAAGTTGACTGGGGTAAAGGACATGCATGGACAGGGCTAGAGGAGAATGGCAAAATGAGGTTTTCTCAAAAGCCATACTTCTTCTCTCCCTATCCTTTTGCCTAAAGGAATAAGTTAACACGTTTTGGGCCAGTTTCTCCCTTTTCTTAGCATTTGATGCTGTGCATTCATTTATAGCTTTCTTGTTCATTGTCCAGTATCCTGATCCAACTGGGAGATTTGTAAATGAGAAAGAATAATCTTAAATAATGTGACCTGATTGGTCACCGTCGGTAGATTCAACAAAAGAAAGGCAGCTGAGACAGGTTGGGAGAAAGGCTTAAGTGGCAGTGCACAGTTGAATCTTCTGCAGTGCTCTTAAGCAGGTAGTGTGCAAAACTTGTTGGAAAAACGAAGTTAGATTTTTAGCTGTAAGGAATATTCCTATGGAACTTCTGAGATTTTGTGTTTGTACCTTTAGCTGTGTGTGAAATAATGTAGTGTACTTTGAATGTTCTATTTTATTCTTTTTAACGGGTTTCTGTTGCAAGCACCTGAAGGGAAATGCTCAGGTTTGGAAGAGTTGGGGTTGTTGCAAATTTCTGTATGTCCAAAAGCTTCATATAAGAAATCAGTGATGATCTTGAAAGAGCTCTCAAGAAATATGCCACTGAGAAAACAGTGATGCCGCTAATTTAAAGGAAGAGCCACTGTTCTGGTTTCTAGGAGACCTGGTGTCTTCCAGGCTTATTTATCCTAGCATTTTGGAAGCTTTAACTTCTGCAGCTGTCATTTGATTATACAAGTACTTCATAGTATGGCATTTGGGTTAAAAAGTATGTCAAGGAACACTTTTATATCGCAGAAGACATTTAATTTACATTAATCTACATAATGCAGTATCTGGTTTAGCAAAAAAGCTTCATCCTTTTAAGTTAATGTCAACAGAGCTCATGTTGATAGTAAACTAAAATAGAAGTTGCTTTTTGGTTTTGAAGAACACCTGTAATGAATAACAGTATAAGAAGATAAGAAGGAGCCAAAGGAAAATTGCTCTTTTAAGTGTGTGTTGTTAAGTTTGTGATATGGGGATTGTTTGTTTGGTTTTTTTTAGGTGCTACAAACCCTTATACAGAAGCAAACTATAAGCCTTCTTTTCTATCAGACGATGAGTTAAAACATCTTATTCTCAGGGTATGTTTAAACTTTTAATAAACAGATATTAATGGCTGTGAATATAACTCTCCCAAAGCAAACACCAGTGTTTTTCTGCCTTTTGTCTCAGCTTCAGGGTATTCTGATTATAAAGGATAATGAAGAAATTTACAAGATTTCTGCATAATTCTGCATAACTTTTGCATAAAATCAATGGGTTTTAACAATGACTAGCTTCTCTTAATTTAAGCAGGAAGATTTAAGAGCAAGATCTGAGGAAATTCTGGTATTTTGATAGTAACCATCAGAATTTCCAGCTGTTTCATGGACTGAAGCAAAATTACATAAATTGTTTTCTTGTAGATTTTCTGTCATTGGCTACCTTGACTTGAATTTTAGTGAACAATGGTATAACAGGCACCCTTTGTGAGGTCATTGATATAACACATGATTTAGTATGTTTGGCTGCTCGCTGTATACTTCTTTTACAGAGTGAAGAGTCTATCATTTGTCCGTAGTTAAGCTTTTCTGGTAGCTTGTGTAATTTGTGCACTTTAATGTCCAAGCGTAGCATATGCAGAGTGTGGTTTCTGCAATACTGTGACTCTAAAGCTATAAAATTAGGGCCTAATCCCGTATGCTTGTATGTGCCTGAAAGAGCCACAATGGGAATTATTTGCCTACAGGCACATAGGTAAATACCCAGGTTACATTTGGTTTCTAAAAGAGGAACTGTAGTATAAATACAATTAAAATAATATTTTAATTTGAAGGAATCTGAAACAATCATAATATTATTGGACAAGACATGGATTCTTTCTTCCTGTAAAAGTGATTTTACATTCTGGGCATGATGCCCAGAATTATGCAGAAAATGTTTGTAGATGCTAAAAAAACTTTATTGTAATTTAGTATCTTGCCTGTTGACTCAGTTTTCTCAAAATGTTAAGACAGCTCTCCTAGTGTAGAAATTTTACTGTATTCAAAGTGGTTTTAAAGGTTATAATGATGCAGTGGGGATTTATAACTTAGTAACTTTCTCCCCCTCCCCAATTAGGCAGCAGATGGATTTCTTTTTGTTGTGGGCTGTGACAGAGGGAAAATACTGTTTGTTTCAGAATCTGTCTTCAAGATCCTCAACTACAGTCAGGTATTCTTTTCTATTTTTGGTAATGTTAGGCCTTAAAAGATTGAAAAGCTTTTTTTTATGATTATGTGTTTATGTGGAGGGGTATTTTGTCTTGAAAGCTGAGATTTCTTGCAAAGAAAGAGGTCTTTCTTTGCCATGTCATTAGAGAAGATTGTTTCTGGTTGCTCTTCAAGCCAAGGAGGTGAAAAGGAACTAAATTTACCTCACTGGTTGATGCATTCTGGTCAGGCATTTACCCTCAGGCTTGCAAAATCATTATCTAATTGGAAGCATAAGCAAATATTGGAAAAACACTCAAGTTCTTCCAGTTGCTTCACATGATTTTTTTTTTTTTACTTGGCTTTTATTTTTCTGTTCTGGTTTTGCTGGGATACTTACTGATGGGCACTGGGAAGCAATTATACCAAAGCCAAGATTTTAATACATACTCAATATGAGGTTTAACTTACACCATATATTGTGTAAATAAGATTCTTCATTTGTTCTGTCATCTGCTCTTGTTGCCAAATATAAGAGCTGCATTAGCTGCAAAAGTTTGTTTTAGGAAGCCTTTGGTGTTTGTTAGGTATATGCTAAATCATAGAATAGTGAGGGTTGGAAAAGACCTTAAGATCATCTAGTTCCAATCCCCCTTCCATGGGCAAGGACACCTCCCACTAAACCTTGTCACTCAAGGCTCTGTCCAATCTGGCCTTGAACACTGCCAGTGATGGAGCATTCACAACTTCCCTGGGCAACCCATTTCAGTGCCTCACCACCTTTACACTAAAGAATTTCTTCCTCAGATCCAGTCTAAACTTTCCCTGTTTAAGTTTGAACCCATTACCCCTTGTCCTCTCACTACAGTCCCTCCCCAGCATCCCTATAGGCTCCCTTCAGATACTGGAAGGCTGCTATGAGGTTTCCACTCAGCCTTCTCTTCTCCAGGCTGAACAGCCCCAACTTTCTCATCCTGTCTTCATACTCACCATGTAGATACTGAAAATGGACAATTATGGGGTCTTTTTTTCCTTCAAACATGTGGCGCATGAAGAAAGGTGGAAGAGAAATGGGAGTGTTTGGTGGTGGTGGATTGAGCATACTACTTCTGCTGAGCTCTTACTGAAAATAGTGAAATAAATTACTATATAATGTAGTCATAACTTAAATATGCAAAGAAAACATAAACATACCTCGCATTAAATCCTGAATCTCAGATATTTAATGGTCCTTGGTTAGACCTATATGTAAAAGGATTGCTTACAATAGTTGCTAAAGTTGAGGAAATATACTGAACAATTACTTTTTTTACTAAATATTCAATCTCTACAGAATGATCTGATTGGTCAAAGTTTATTTGATTACCTTCATCCTAAAGATATTGCCAAAGTGAAGGAGCAGCTCTCTTCTTCTGACACTGCGCCACGAGAAAGGCTTATAGATGCAAAAAGTAAGTATCACCACCTTTGAAAAACAGTTTCATGTATCCAGATTCACTGCTGCTGAGTATCTGCCTAATGTCAAAAGTGTGTGTGTGGTGCACTGTTTGGTTTATGTGTCATGCCAAGGAAGTTTTAGCTATGTCGAAACTAATAGGCTAGGTGTGTGCTGCAGAATAGATGTGTTAGTTTAACTGGCTTCACCTGTGAGGTATCCTCTCTTTTTCCAGGCATCAGACGTTTAGTTTTTCCCATTAAAATTTATGAAGCATTTGTTCTAATCCATCATTCTCAATGGCAGAATACACTGTATTATTTTGGATTATTTTCAAGATAGAGGATTCTTTTGATTTATTTATTTTTTTATTGCCATTTCCATGAATGACCTAGCCTTTCTCTTAAACATTTTTTACACTGGTCCTTGGAAACATTTCCTGCTCTATCTCTTAGTTCTGTTCCACTCTGGTATTTTAAAGTTGTTCTGTATCTCTGCTGCTTTCGAGGTGAGTGGGTGTTTAATTCACTTTCTTAACAGGAGTCTGCATTGCTTGAGTAGAAGGTGGTATTTTACAACTCCAGATTTCCAGGTCATTAAGTCTCATGCTTGTCAGGAGCACAAACCTGTAGGATGTCATCTTCAAGAAGCCACCGGCTGATTTTCAGAAACTGAAGCCAAGAGAGATCATTCCAGGGCAGAGAGCCTAGAGGCTCCAGCTGGATCAGCTGAAGTTTTTCTGGCTCTTGGTTTTGTCTGGTTGTCAAGCATGTATATCCAGTGCTGGCTCTTTTTTTTTTTTGTGCGCCTCTGACAAAGTTACAGCAAAAATAAATGCTGTGAATTACAGTCTTCCCATCTGCTATGGTAGACTGATTGGTAGAATTTCAAGAGCCCATATTCTTAAAGAGTACTAATATGTATGTATGTATTTATTTTTACGTTGGCATGAGTGCCTCAGGCACAGCTTGTACTCTCACTACTGAACAGCAGTTTCAAGTGCATGTGGTTGCAGGACAGTCTGACCTCCTTGTTGTGACCTTAGTCAATTCTAATTTTAAGGGAGGCACACTTTGCACTTTGGCATCGTTGTTTTTCTCCTTACGTTAAAAGCCTTCAGGGCCCTAGAAGTTTTTGTATGTGTTTGTAGCTGTTCGTTTATACATATCCCCATGCAGAAATGGTTGAAGTGGATAGCGAAAGTTGCTATGTGATTTAAATCCTCGGTCAGCTCTTGGAGCGCTGTCCCGTGGAGGTCCAGCTTCATCACTGGTGTTGCTGATACCTGTGTTCTTGATGCATGCCAGTCATCTTCCTGGAGCTCGGTTTGTACCAGCACTCTGCTGTAGGCTCCCAGAGTTGATGTGTGTTTTGGTACTTTGTTTCTCCAGTTAGTTTCCACAGAACAGAAGAGAATCTTAAGAATCTCCTGCAAGAATATGATAAAGGTCAGGACGTACTGTTAGGGCATGGTCATATGCATTTATTGCTTTGAGGCTGAAGAGACTTCAGACATCTATCTTGTGGTCTTGGGGATTTGCATCACCTCTGTAGGTCACTGCTGCCTTTTTTCAACCTGCCATCATAACAATGAAAACTGATGTCTAAAATCATACCAGGGAAATGGACCTGAAATGGCACTGTGCTGTTTCTGCTCTGTATGTGCTCTCTGAATGCATATTGTGATAGAAAAGCCTTTCAATCTGGAGGGACAAGGGCCTATTGAGTGACTCTGTATGAAGTGCTGCTGTGGTTAGGGGTAAATAATCTCTATTTTGATCAGTTGATTGGTGTTCAAAGCAGTCACAATTTATTGCAAAACTCGTGTGACTTTGTACAATCTTTTGCTAATCTTTGCATTTAGAACCCTGTGTTCTCCAGCGTGCATCACTGTTTTCACACTAGAAAGTCTAATCACAGATTATAATGTTGATGTGGTCAGCTGAGTCCTGCACATACTCAATTCCATGAAAATCTCCAAGATAGGACTTCTGTTTCTGAAGAAGGATGTAAAAGGACTTATGTGCAAAGTTGAAACTTTGTACAGTTGGACATTATGATATAATCCTTTGTATGGTTAATGTTGTACCTGATGAAGAGGGCTTCCTCACTTCCTCTCTTCGTTACAGCTGGACTCCCAGTTAAAACAGATATAACGCCTGGGCCATCACGACTGTGTTCTGGAGCAAGACGGTCCTTCTTTTGTAGGATGAAGTGCAACAGACCTTTGGTGAAAGTAGAAGACAAGGATTTTCCTTCAACCTGTTCAAAGAAGAAAGGTAACAATTATGCATTTTATTGCCAAATGTAATGGCTATCAGCCTGTTTTTCATGCAGTTGCTCATTTGCAGTGCTTAAATATTTTACACTTGTTGAACGCTGTCAATGTTTCCTATTAATATATTGAACTCTGTCCGGTCAGTTACTACTTCATATCCCACCCACCTCCCAGTAGTGCCTATAGACTGTATTAGCATATAAAGCCAAATTCTCTCTGCTTTCTTGACATTTTTGCAAGCACTTTATGTTGACAATTCTGGTGTGGTTATTGGATCTTCGTCAAACATCGATCATATCATACTGAGTCCTGACCTTCTAGTGAAGGCCTGCATCAAAGGGGAGATGTTACTCTCTTTCTCTGCTCCATTTTTGACAAGTGATGTTTGGATGGATATCCGGCTTAAAAAATTAGTTCATTCTGAGTTCGTCCATGGTTTTGGTACATTCTGAGTACTGGAAACAGCATATCTACACCAGAATTGTTCTGTCATAACATAAAATATTACCAATCAAAATTGGTAATATTTTCTTGCTCTGCAAGATATTATTCTGGACATGTTGGAATATATGTTTAGACCACATTTGAAAGTTTCTTCTTTGAGAACCTTGGATAATACATTTGGTATTAAGGTGGAAAGTGTCAACTAGAGAACAGAAGTTAATGGCAGTGTTTTGTCTCAGGATGTGACAGCTGACCCAAGTACTTCCTGCTGGTTTCAGATACAGATTCAATCTTAGATCATGCTTTTGCGCACAACACCGAGGAAAACACGTGCAGTTAGACATACTGCTTTGACTCTCTAGGAAAATCTTCTTCCTTGCACTTTTAAGGCCTGGTCGGTGCTGAGGAGTATGAGTTCTCCTTTCATATTGCTTGTCATTGTGATTCTTCATCCTCACCTCTGTGTGGAGAGCTATCCCCTGTATACCCCAAACAGTGTCTATTCTGGCAAATAAATTGCTCTTGTTTTTTGTAGGAGCCTCATGTTAAGCTGAAAGAGGCATCCTATTTATCTATTTAGTATATTAATTTCTTCAAACCATCCTTGGGATTGTTTGTGTTCTTTACTGAAATAATTAAACATGATGCAATTTCTACTTAAAGATTATCAAAAGCAACCTTGGTCCCAACTGTGTGGCGTTTCAGTACCAACCATGGTTTTGCAGAGATAAAATGTATATCACATTATCTCAGATTAGCTGTGTTGAAGCAGGAGTGCTGAAAAATGCCTTAGTGAACAGTGTCCCAGATTTCCTGAGTAAGAGAGCAGATGCATTATCAGCAGAACTGAGAGGAAGTTCTCCAAAGCAATATCCATGACCTAACTGCTCTTTTGGGGTTTTGTTGTTTTGTTTTCTTCTATTTTCTCTTTGCAGCAGACCGCAAAAGCTTTTGCACTATTCATAGTACAGGATATTTAAAAAGCTGGCCTCCAACAAAAATGGGACTGGATGAAGATAATGAACCGGATAATGAGGGTTGTAACTTAAGCTGTCTTGTTGCTATTGGACGGCTGCATCCTCACGTAGTACCCCAGCCAGTCAATGGTGAGATCAGGGTGAAACCCACGGAGTATGTTTCTCGGCACGCAATAGATGGGAAATTTGTGTTTGTAGATCAGAGGTAAGAATACTTGTAATCTCTTCCACAAAGTCGGTGTCTATCACTGTTTTACTTGAAGCAGTGTAAATACTATTGGAATAAGAAATAACTGTTCTTTTCTACTTTTTACTAAATCCTCACTGCAAGTTATTTGGTTTCTGAGACCAAGTTCAAAGCTATTAACTGTGTATTTATACAGTATTACTGATTAAATTAGAAAAACCCCAAACTTCCCAAAATATGGTTTATTAGAATAATCCAGGGATCATTTCTGCCCATTTGTTAAGTGGAATCCCATTTGGAATATATGCATATAATCTTCAGAAGAATCTGCTGTCCTATCCTGAAACAGGACTGTGATTACTACTTTTCTTGCGGTTTGAAAACTTTGGCAAACACTACATAGTTCAGTTATTATACAAGCTGCATTAGGCTTAGGTAGCATATTCCTTTATTTAACTATATACTTGGATGCATTCTGCTGAGTTAATACTTCTGTATGTGATCCTTTGTAGTCCTTAGAAAGCAAGCTCTTTGTAAGCTTTATTTAGTGGAAAAGGCTTGAGAAATTGCACCAGTGTGGTATCTTCTTTCAAACATAAATTTTATGTTATTCAAAATGCTAATTTTTATCTTTTTCAAAAGAAATTGCTTGAATTTTCTTAAATAGCAGAGACTCATGACCTGTGTCTTCCTTCAAAATACCTGGCAAAGGTAGATGAAGGATGCTAATGGAGGAGTTATATAGGGTTGGTTGGAGAGGGCTTGTTTCGTTTCCTGCCTTGTCAAGGAGGATTGAGGCTGCTCAGATGAGGCTATTTCAGGTTGAAGGTGGCTTAAGTTTAGTTGCTTACAGCATAGAAAAGCCCAGGCTCCAAATGCTGACAGAATCTGCCTGCTGGGATTTGTTTAGGGATATGTCTGGTCTGTTAGCTGAGTTTGTGGACTTTGAGAGAAAATAGAGTAGATAGATAGTCTTGAGACGAAGCACAGTAAGGAGAATCTATCTGAATGCTGTCTGTGTGGTTGGGTTTGGGGAGGTTGCAGGTTTTGGTTGAGCTGTTTGGGGGTTTTGTTTTTCATTTGAAGGACAACTTTTTAATGTACCAGCTCTTCAGCAGCAGTGCTTAGAGCAGGTGATCACGGCAGGAGCTGTGAGAGCATTCCTAGCCTTTCTGTTGCTCCAAGTGTGCTGTTCTGTCATGCCAAGGTACAGCAGTGTGTGGATGAGTCTCACTTTCAAAAGATCAGATGTATTCTGCAGGTTGGTAATTCTGAAGAGTTTCTAAAATAGTAAGGCTCAAAATGCTGGATTTAAACACATGCACTCTTATTTAATGGCTTTCCAGCTGTTGTTTACATTCCTCAAGAGTGACCCTTTAAGTTCATGTTAGGCTGTTGTGTAGCTCACTGTCACTTACAGCACTGCTTTGCCTTTTCCTCTTCAGGTTTAAATTCTCAACATCACAGTGTACCTCCAAAGCTACTTAGAAAGTCTTACATCCCTTCCAGTGGTGGTAGCTCAAATATAATACCTGAGGGCTGCTGGTGTTCTGTACTTTTTTAATTACCTGAGAATTTAAAAGAGTATTGATTTTTTGGGTGTTTTTACCTTCTAAGCTGAAAACGCATTTCCACGTTAGTCAAATCTTACCCAGTGCCAGTGTGAGTTTTAGTAATCTGTTAGTAATGACACCATCAACTTGAAATGAATTATTTCCTCTTGTTTTCTTTCCCTCTCCTTCCTTTCCCCAAGGGCAACAGCCATTCTGGCATACTTACCCCAGGAACTTCTAGGTACTTCATGTTACGAATATTTTCATCAAGATGATATAGGACATCTTGCAGAATGTCATAGGCAAGGTACGGTGATCAATAGTTCAGTAAAGAAATGCTGTAAATCCTACCAGGAACAATTGTGTATTAAGAAAACCAAACTTGAAAAGATGTGGATTTCTCTTTGTTTGCAAGTGCTTTAGTCAAGAACATTGTGTGGCCTGTGCCAAACAATAGGATTATCTTTGACTTTCATGGATTTCTAGTGAATATGAGGTCCTGGTTGGGTGTGGGGAGTGTCTGCAGAAACAACAGTGTAATTCAGGGGTGAAAGGAGATCAGGGCTCTGTTCATGTACTTGTGGTGCCTGTTTGACACAAGGTTCCTTGCTTTCTGCCTGTCTTTAGTTTTGCAGACAAGAGAAAAAATAACGACTAACTGCTACAAATTCAAAATAAAAGATGGCTCTTTTATTACACTGCGGAGTCGCTGGTTCAGTTTCATGAACCCTTGGACCAAAGAAGTAGAATACATTGTCTCAACAAACACAGTCGTTTCGTAAGTATTCTCCTCTTAGCAGCCACAGGTACATACTGAATGCTTTACCCTGTGTTCAGATGCAGTTTGACCTAAATACGTGTACGTCTTCTGTATGACAATAGGGCTCTTCTTCAGATAACACCCGGAACTGCATCCTGGGGGAGAAGGCAGTTAGTTTAATAATTACAATAGTTTAGTATGTGATGTGTTTATTTTAAAGCCTGCAGAAATACACTTTCTTTCTTTGGGAAAACTTGGGGTTCCAGTCTTTGTAGGGACTTACAGGAGGTGCGCTTCTTTGCTTTTGTATATGTCCTTGGTTTAGCAGCAGCAGTCACTTTTCTCCTTCTTGGTAGCTGGTGCAGCACTGTGGTTTTGACTTTCAGCCTGGAACAGCGCTGATAACACCAGTGTTTTCAGTTACTGCTTAGTAATGTTTAGGCTGACGAAGGACTTTCTGAGCCTCATGCTCTGCCAGGGAGGAGGGGAAGCTGGGAGGAAGCAGAGACAGGACACCTGACCCAAAGAGATATTCCATACCACAGCATGTCATGCCCAGGATGTAAAAACGAGAGGCAGGGACCTGGAAGAGTTGGATTTGCTGCTGGGTTGGGCTTGGTATTGGGTGATGAGCAGTTGTATTCTCTTTCCTTGTATTTCCCTTGTCATTATTATTACTGGTGGCAGCAGCAGTGATTTATGTTATACCTTAGTTACTAAACTGTTCTTTTCTCAACCTGTGGGAGTTGCATTCTTTCAGTTCTCCTCCCCATCCCCCTGGGAGCTGGGGGGAAGAAAGAGGGAGGACTGAGTGAGCAAACTGCCTGAGAGGCTTAAACCACAACAGTGTGGCTTCCCCTCTGCTTTTCTTTTTCCTTGAGGGTTCTGTACAGGTGCAGTGGCTTTGCAGTAGAATAGCTGCTGTAGAGGAACTCTCTTAGGAGAGAAGCAGTTTGGTTCTGCGTTGCACGCTTTGATTCATAACATGGTGGTTTATTTTGGTTGTTTATCTAGCCTTGGTGTCAGTCACAGTGTTGCTTTCACAGAGGTGATAGTGACTCACAAACTGCTTGCACCCTGAAGCATTCCATTCTGACACACTGGCAGAGAAACTGTTACACAGGGTTTTTCTGTCACTGATTCTTTTAATTCTTGATATCCACAGTGCCAACGTACTTGATAGTGGAGACTCATCCTTTCCCCAGCTTGCGGCTTCTCCACACAGCATGGACAGTGTGCTTCAGGCTGGAGAAGGTAACCACTCTACAGTGAGGAAGTCATTGTCAGTCATGCCTTGTTAGCAGCTAATCCTGCATGCACAAATCTGCTGCACTTTTGCACTGAGAATTTGTTTATGCCCTAAAGAAAAATAATTTTTGAGGAAAAAAGTGCAAACATAGTTCTTGTCCTGTTGAACTGAAATACCAGCTTTGGGTGTAAGCTGGTCAGAGATGTGCAAATGAGGTAGTTAGAAGAAACAAGTAAAAATGGTGTTGGAGGATTGACATAGAGGACAAATGTTTGCATCATGGCTAGTGCTGTTTGTGCATCACCCAGCAGTGACTTGAGGTTCCATGGTCAGTGCAGGTGACTACTCTGAGGGGGAATGTATTATAAATACAGGTTGGTCATTTGGTTTATCACTCCTCACCTGCCCTGGATTTGACTTTTTGTCAAGACATGAAGACTGACCTCTGGTAATCATCATAGGCTGATTATGGTGCTGCAAGTCACTGAACCATCTTGTATAACAGGTGGTTTGCAGCATAATGCAGAGCACATCTTAATAATGAAGTGTTACTGGAGCTAGGTGAAAGTGAGGTAGAATAGAAAGATGTGGTGACAGCCTATGGGCGAAAGATGGTGATAATACTGAGGTCCTTGCTGAAGAGTCAGGACCTATTACTTTTAGAGACCCTATTCAGGAGATAATGCTTGTCAGCTATGCCTTTGTAACTGTAGAGCAAGGATGTTACATGTGTCTGGGATTACATGCGATACACTTAGAAGAGTGCAAGACTTCTGCTTTTCAGTTACATTTCCTTGTGAAAGATGAGGTTGAGAAAGCAGAGCTGTGGAGAAGTAAAGGTGGCAAAGCATGAGACAGCTGATAGTAGCAGGAAGAGAAGCTGCTGGTAGGCGTGATGGTTAGTAATGAAAGGTAGAGTAACAGCAATAACATGGTGTCTGGGGCTCCTTAGAATGGGAAAAATGGAGAACTGTTCTCTGATGGGATAAGCTTTTTTTTTTCCTACAGTGTAGCCTTTGTAAAGGAAACAGATGCAGAATACTGTCATACTGACAACTCTTGTCCTAGAAAAGTGAATTAAGTGCAGTTTAATTACCAGTGGTTCTGGCTCTGCTAAGAGTCTGACCTTTTAGGTGAACATTATCACCTCCTGGTGAGTCTGAGCCAAGACACTGAGGGTTGCTGTTAAATACCATTTTCTAAAAGGTGACAAGTACGCGTTATGGATAAACAATGCTAAGGGCTTTCTTCCCCTTTCAGTATATGATCTTTTCTTTGCTATGCTTTTGAGTATATCGGGCTCCTTCCTCCCTACTTCTCAAGTGTTGTGCAAGTGTCAAATCATGCTAAAGTGGCAGGGTTCAGACCTCAAGTTTTTCCTCCCTTTTTAGATACTTGCAGTTACCTTCAGGGGGGTTATGTTCGTTGAGTAGCTTGGGCTTATCCCATACTGAATGGAATATCTGCTGGCAAGTTCTTTACACAAAGAAAGAACAGACATGTTTGGAGGTGAGCCTATTCAGGCATCAGCTGGCCTGACAAGCTATGGTGTACCTCTTCTTCACAAGAGGTGCTACCGGATGCTTGAAATACCCAGATTCCAATAAGAGGATGTGTTGCATCATGCATCCCTGCCGGAGCAGAGGGTTGTTTGAGAGACATAGCATAGCTCAGTGTGAGCTGGGGCTTTCCATGCATTTGAAGGTACTCACCAGTTGGTGGAATTGTAAATAAATGGGGTTCAGAAGATCCTGCAGCTTGTCAAAGCACATCTAAATGCAGATGATTTTTGGATAAGGTTTGCAAGCTTTTTCATGACCTGAAGATTTCTACTTATCACAGGTGGCCCAAAAAGGACCCATCCTACTGTGCCTGGAATTCCAGGTGGAACGAGAGCCGGGGCAGGTAAAATAGGGAGGATGATTGCTGAAGAAATCATGGAGATTCACAGGTGAGAAGAAATAGTATGAAGTTAGAGGAAAATGTGTTGTTATTCAGGAGAAAATTAAGGAAGGCTTTCTTGAAGCTGAGTACAGAATGATACAATTGTATTCTATCAGTAGACAGCTACAGGTGGCTCAGAGCACCTGAGGCAGTCAAAAAGCCTATAGGGAAAGAATGAAAAAGTTCCAGGCTTCCAGCTTTCTGCTGCAACTGACTAATCCTGGAACATTTTTTGCAATGGTGACAATTACCTGTTACCAGAAACAGTAGTTAAAAAGAACAGCTAACTAGAAACAAGTTCCTTTCCAGGCTGTTCTTTTTCCAATGCCTCAAGGGTGTGAATGGCGCACAACCTCCAACTGCCAAAGCTATTGACTGTGTGCCAAACAAGCACAGTTTGTTTTCACTGCTGAGATGCTTTTAGTGTTGATAGATGCGTAGGTTCAGCTTGTGCTGTCCTGCCGCAGCCCTTTTAGCAAGGACACCAGGATTAAGCTAGCTCTGCCTTTCCAGGGGCGCTCTGTGTCAAGATGTACATCTTGATTTAAACAAGTCTTGTAGCACCCTTCAGTAAGGGGCTGTAGTGTCATAGAGCTGCATCTCAGAACAGCCACCTCATGCAGGTGAGACTTACTTCCAGCGGGTATTACTTTATTACTCCGGGCTAACAGTCCCTATTCTTCATGAACTTGCTTTTTGGAGTTGTTCTCTTTCCTGTAGAAGTGGTCTTATCCAGCAGATGTTTAGTGGCAGTAAGTCAGCCATACTGAGCTGCAAGTTGGGAAAACATTCACTCCATTTCCCATACTTTTGCTTCACCTGCAGACCAGAGACTACTTGCATCATTGTTTAAGGAAACATTAGAATAGGAAGAAAAAAACGCCAGATAAACCAAGACCAAACCAGTACTTTGAAACTTAACCATCCCTTTCAGTAGCTGTAACACACTTAGCTTCAAGTGAGTGCAGTAATATCGCTCACCGCCCATGTTTTCATTTCATTTCAAGACCCTGGGTTAGTTCCAGTCCTTTTTCAGCAGCTGTTACTATTTTCCAAAGCTGCCTTCTGTGCAGCTTTCCCAGGGGAGCTCTGCCAAGGATAAGATTCCCATTTCCATTGCTTTTCTCCATAACTGTTCCTCCTCCCTGTTGGTTCTACAGTTAATACATTATTCATGAATAACAAAATTATATTTGATCAAGCTATGGGAAACTGAGGTGAAAACCTGCTTTGAGCAGTTTAATATTAACTCTGTCAAATGTCCGGTGTAGTTCTGCAGCAGTAGCTCACTTAAGGAGCACAAGTTACTGCGACTGAGGCAGCTCAAATCCTTAGCTGGTCTAAATTGAAGTAAAATACAGAATATGAGGCTTTTCTCAGTACCCAGGACCTTTTCCTTCTGACTCCCTGTGAAGGCTGTACAGGAGCAAGCAAAGCAGCAGGAGGAGGTGAAGCTTGCAGAGCAAGGAGCAGGCTGGGCAATTGACACACAGCTGTTTGTCAGACTGCAAATTAAAACATTGCTACTGCTGATTTGAGTGACACTGAAAAAGGGAGAAAATCACAGAAATGAAGGTCATGCTTTTAACACCATGCCACCTGACAGTAAAGTCAGCATTCGAACTCCAGGTCTCTAGTGCCTGAGTCTCAAAGTTGTGGGCAAATTCATGCCCTGTGTTATGCATTTTTTAGGATAAGAGGATCATCACCTTCTAGCTGCGGTTCAAGTCCACTGAACATTACCAGCACACCACCACCCGACACATCCTCCCCAGGAGGCAAGAAGGTAAGAGCAAGCTTTACAACCAGCCTTGTAGCAGTGGTGGCAAGCAACACAAGATCGTGTGTGTAAAATTACACAAGATGCTGGGCTCCTGGCTGCTTGTCTGAAAAAGCCTGGCAGCAAGTCAGAGTATCCTGGTGGTAGAAATGGCTCGACAGTACTCCTGGAAGTGCAGAGCCCACTTGTTCTTAAACACTGGCAGCTTTGGAACCTCTCTGCTCTGTTGATGTTTCTTTTCTAACAGCTGCAACAGCTGTCCTCCTGTCTTGATCCTCCGAAAACTCTCTAACACCACGTTCTGGCGAGCACTGGAAGTGCTGTCATTTGAGCACAGTACCCAAATGAAACACTGCTGTAGCACAAAATGCGACAATGAGATGCTTTACTGTGCACTGACAATTCAAGTCAATACCATGTAGTGTGCCATGTTCTAAGACTGCTTGAGCAGCACTTATATACCATTACCAATACTTAACAACCTGAACACTGGTACTGACTGCATTTAAGTCTTGCAAATTGCTGTTTATGGTAGTTACATTCAAGGCAAGAAGAGCACTTTTCCAGATCCTTATTCTGTACATTCAAACACTGCCTCAGTCTTACTTTTTTCCCCCAGGACTTAATGACTATATATAGGAATTGCTTGTACTGGAGTACATAATAGAAGCAACTGTTTCTGTTTATTCCTGGCTCTCTTTGTTATCTGAAATAAAACTTGCAGCTGGAACAAACTGAGTTGTAATTCTAGGAACAGTTATTCTTCTCCTTCTGTTCTACTGTAATACAACACCTGCATAGAGTAGGGGCTGCTGTAATGGACATAAAGGCAAATGGCCATGGAGAGTTGGGTATTTCCAAGAGGGAACCCACCCCCTCCTTATATCACCTTAGTTAGAAGACTGTATTTGCTAGAAACAACACAAGGTCTATCTGACTCTGCTGTCAAGAGCTTCCAGTGCACACACCTCTGAGCAGTACGAAACTATGGCTCAGGTTCTGCTATTCCCTTATTATTTAAGAATCCCAGAGAAAGTTCTTCTGTTTCTGGTGAACTCTGGTGCTCTGGAGCCATGCTGCTGCGTACCAAAAGACTTGCCAGCCAGTAGCAATGCTCAGCTCATTGTCATGGGTTCAGCAGCAGCAGTCGTTTTTCTCCGTTAAATAGTAGCTGGTGTAGCACTGTGTTTTGGATTTTCGGCTTGGGAACAGTGCTGATAGCACCAGAGTTTATAGTTGCAGTTCAGAATATTTTGGTTTGACCAAGGACTTTGAGTTTCATGCTCTGCCAGGGAGGAGGGAAGCCTGGAAGAAGCCAGGCAGAAGCAGAGACAGGGCACCTGACCAAAGAGGTATTCCATACCACAGTACGTCATGTCCAGTTTTACTTCTGGGGGCAGGAACCTGGAAGAGGTTAGTTCACAGCTCGATCGTCGAGTGGTGAGCAGATGTGTCCTCCTCCCGTGTTTTTCTCTGGTTAGTGTTGTTATTGGTGGTGGCAGCGGTGATTTGTGTTATACCTTAGCTACTGAACAGTCCTTATCTCAACCCGTGGGAGTTGCATTCTTTCCGTTCTTCTTCTCATTTCCTCCCCCCCCCCCCCGAAGTGGGGAGGGAAGAAGGTGGGAGGAGTGAGTGGGCAGGCAGATTGATTTATGCCTGAAACCACGACACTCATGCAGTGGATCTGGGAGGATTTTACTCCTAAAGTCAAGGATCTTAGTTGACAGTACTTCACATACACCATATTTGTAAATTCAGAAGTGTTTCTGTAGATAGTGTAATTATGATCACTCACAGATGGAACATTTACAAAGATGACCCACAGAAAGCCCCTGGGGACGTTTTCTATGACCTTTTCAGAAGTTTAGTACATAGTACCAACTTGATTTCCTTTCTAATGGTGATACACTGTCCATATATTTGCTTGACGGGCATCACGCAGAGGAAGTAGCTCCTGGTTTACAAGTTTGACTAGCTGGGCTCTAGGTGTTGTGTCAGGAAGCCCATCTTCCCTATGTTAAAAATACCAATATAGGGCAATTTACACTTAATGCAATATTTCATGCTGGTTTGTGGCTTCTGTTTTTCCTTTCAAGATCTTGAACGGTGGCACTCCAGACATTTCTTCAGCTGGGCTACTGTCTGGGCAAATCCAGGACAATCCTGGTTACCCATATTCTGACAACTCCTCTATTCTTGGTAAGTGCAAGTCACACACTGATGTGCATCAATACCAGTGAAACACAAAAATGTGGTGTTTTTTAAGCAGTAACTTGCTTTTGCTACCTGCAGGCTATAGCTGAGGCACAAAGCCCGTAACATACCACGGTTTGCCTAGCAGTCTGTTTTGCTGCTTACTTCATGTTGTAATTTGGTTTAAGACAGCCTCTCTTCTCTTGCTGAATCAGTGTGAATTAACTGAACTCCTTACCTGCTTTTATGACTGCTTTTAAACAACTGAAGACAAGAAGAAAGGTTAGGCCAAAACCTAGAGACTGATCTAGATTGGATTTTGAGGTATAGCACATGAGGTCATCCATGTACTGATCATTTCTGAGGAGAGACCTAGCCTCTGCCCTCTGGCACCCAGATATCAGTGGTATCCTTAGAACTCTGGCAACCTGGATATCAAACAGATTAGTATTCCCAATATAGCTGAGCCTGTTCAGATACTTTTACCTCAAGCTATGTGGCAATTGCCTGCAGCAAGTGACTAACCCTGAACGTGTGGTAACTTACTGTATTTATGCTTCCAGGGGACAACTCCCATATAGGCATTGATATGATTGACAACGATCAAGGATCGAGCAGCCCTAGCAACGACGAAGCAGCAATGGCAGTAATCATGAGCCTTCTTGAAGCAGATGCAGGCCTTGGTGGCCCTGTGGACTTCAGCGACTTGCCATGGCCCTTGTAAATGATGCACCTGGCTCCAAAATCCAAATATCAAAGTGCATTTACTGGTGGAGTTCTACAGTCTGTGAAACTTGTTTGACTGAGAAGCTTTTATGTATGAATTTCATAAAAGCTGTATTGGAATGCAACTCATCCTACCATGTGTAACTTCAGACAAAGTGGAATAACCTGCTCCAGTGTTCTGTGTTGATTTGGTTAGCCGTGTATAGCTTGCAATACTTGTATATTTTGGATTCTGTTGTTTGAAATTTTTTTTAAATCACTGTGCAACTCACTGGCATCAGTGGTAGCTTTTATATGCAAATGACCATTTCAGATGTATGGTGTGTTTTTACACTGCAAAACAGTCCCCATGTGGATATTTCTTATACTAATTGTACCATAAAGCTGTTTATTCTTTCTTGTAAGAATCCTTTACTATAAATATTGTTAAAGTGTAATGTATTAGACAGTTAAATATTTTTAAAATAAATGTTTCCCTTGTTCTAAGATGGAGCATTTACTTTGATAAATAAATTTGATAAAACTCTGCTGAAGGTGCATGCTAGAAGCAGTTGGCATTTATGATTTCTTTAGCTTTAGGGGAAGAAGGAAGACAACCAATGCCTTACATACACTGACACCATGTTTTCCACAACAGTAAGTTTCAAGAGGAGCTACTGTTACCTACTCCTGGGTTCAAGCCTGTACTTGGAAAAACACAACAATAAGGTAGGTTAAGATAGCTTGACATGACCAGATTCCTCCTGAAAAACAAGTATTTAACTTAATACTGACCACCCTTCTCCAAGGAAGGAAAAGCAGCTACTTTCAGAATTCATCTGTATACTTCATCTCAGCCACAGATAATTCAAACCCATTAAAATAATGGAAACTTTATTTGCATGAAAAACTTGTTTACAATCATTAATAAATGAAGAATGAACCATCTGCATTTTCCTATTTCATGACACTTATGAAAAATGTATTAAATAAATATTTGTGAACAGATTAAGGTAAGGCAAAATTTAAGATAAAGCCCCTATCCATTGTTCACAAGTTCTGAACATGGCTCACGCTGCAAACAAGTGAAAAAATTCACTGAAGAACTTTGAGTTTAACAAGATGTTACATGGGTAATTGAATCACGTCCTCAATCCAAAAACCCAACAGTAAGTAGTTTTGTGCTCAACCATTTAAAATAACTTTAGAAGGGTCAACCTATTTAGAGCAAAACTATTTACAGTTAATACTTTCGATAGAAGCACTTTGTTAGTATTGTGCAACACATTTATAAAAAATGGCTTCAAATTCCATTTATCAACCATTTATAAAGTGCTACTATCAATTCCAATTCCACATTCTAACCCTGTGTAACAACCGCCACTGGCATCCCATTGCTTTTGATGGGCTTCAGAGTGAGGACAGTCCAGCATACAAATCACCAATGTCACAAACCTACTGGTAAACACATACATGTATGTAACTGTAACCCCAGGATGTTTCATCTGTACTCTTTCAAAAACAACTGGGCACTCCCTTTGGTCTTTTCAAAGGTCTGCACTGCAATATCCTAAACACTGTTACACAATGGAAAAAAACTGGAATTGCAGTGTAGTGTGAGTCAAGTACAGAGTTGCTTTAAAGTAGCATGCTTTTGTTTTATTACGAGTCTAGATCAGAGCAGTGGGTTTTGTCCCTCAGCATCCATCTCACTGTTACTAGGTGGAGGATGAATAGGCAGAATATCCAACTCATCTACTTGGGGAGTAGGATGCATTACCACAAGCTGGTCCTGGGGTATATCTGCAGCTGCTGCAGCTAGATTTGTAATAGATTTGCTCTTCACGCATTGGAAGTCAACGTGCCGACTCTTCCCTTCCTCCTTCTCCCATGACATCCGAATGAATGGTCTTTGGACATAGTTATAAATCACCTCTGGCCTTCCGCCTGGTCGCTTTTTCACCTTCTCTTTGTACGTGGGGTAACCTAAGGAACCAAGCACAGCAGACATTAACATCTTCTGCACCGTTCTGGCCAGGGGGTTCTTCTATGAAAAGGCAGTGTGTGAAGGCACAGTGAAGATAAGCAGTTGCCATCATCACCACCCTGAATGGAAACATGCTATGTGTTCTTAATATTGTCTATGCAAGGAGAGCGTACAGCAGTACAGCTACCAAATTGTAAGGAAAGAGGCTTCAGTGCTATCAACAGTGAATATATTGTCATCAGGCAACTCTTCAAAACTTCACAGGCAGAGCTATTTGCTCCTTCCTAAAGTCAAAAGCAGCTGGCTGTTTCTAAAATACTATGACCTGGAAAGCAGGAAATGAGATCTCAGAAGCAGAGACAGCATTCCTCCAACTAGTTTTCTAGCACAACCCTACCATATTCCTTCCAGTGCCCCCAAATGATGGAAGTGCATTGTTTTACACCAGCTATTGATTCTGGTTATGCTGTCTGTGATCAAGTCGTCGCCCTCCTCTGCTTAAGCAGTAATTTTCATTACTAGAAAGTTACGTATTATTACGGGGCACTAGCACTCTAGCTTAGTGAAACAGTTGTTCTTTGTCTAAACCAAGGAATGCCAGCAGAAATCTGCTATTAGCCAGCATTACACATCCCACCAGCTCTTTCTCAGCTGAACAGCATGTCCATCTGTTTGAACAAACTTACTTATTTTAGAAATCACAAGTGGTTAAAAGCATTTGCCTTTGGTTGTCAAATCACAAATGTAACTATGACAACTTGGTGAGTGAATTATAAGAAACCTTGCAAATGGTAAAGGCTGGATTTTAAAATATTTGGGACAACACTCAGGAGTAAAATGAAATGCAAAGAAACGCAGTTGAAAAAAAAAAAGAAATCTAAGACTACTTAATGTAGCTGTCTTTTGCAAAGCCAGAGCTGAGATTTTACAAGATTTACAATAATTTACAAGATGTTTATTTCAGATTAGTATTTCTTTACACTTCGATAATCCATTTGATAGCTTCACATTTCCGGAAAGAAAATATTTACTTAACACGCATTTCCGCCCTGGAAGGGACACTAGGCTAAGAACAGAATATACAGAGCTGTAAAAATGCATCACTACTTCAAGTAAAGCAGAGGAGATTTTGCGTGAGAACTAGAGGGCAAACAGCACAAGGTGCAAGCTGTAAGTCAGCAGAAAGCAGTTAAGTCTCTGCAAATAGCCTCACAGCTAGGTACATCTTGTAGACCTGCCTGTAATCTTGTAGAAAAGCCTGTAATCAGGTTTTCTGTACCTGAACCAATTGTTACTGGTACCACTCCCCTCTGGACATTTTATCACCTAAATATAAAATCGAGGACAACACCAGCCCTTACTGTTTTCAACTGCAGAGACAATCAAATTGGAGAGGTGCTGCAGACCTCATTTCCCAAAGAGCTGTGTGCAAGCAACGTCCCTCTTACCTTCAATGCCCAGTCGGATCTTCTTGAGCCCCCTTTCCTTCAGAACTGATTTGGCCACATCTCTATTTTCAATATATTTGAAGAATCTATACAACTTCGTGCTGTAAATAACTAAAAATACATTTTAATGAGGAAGAAAATGTATTCAAAGATAAAATCTGTGGTGTTTTTAAAACATGCTGGTTTATGTTTTTCACTGTTTTGCTTTACTCTCATTTTTATTTCAGAATAAGGGGAAAGACTCAAGAACTTGAGAAAAATGGCTGAGGACACTGTGAAACAGGTCAGTTGCACAAGTCTTTTGCCCTATCAATGTAGTCTGGTTTACAAACTTGGGTTTGGGTTGGGATTTTTTTGAGGGGTGGGTTTGGGGATTTTGATGTTAGATTTTGGAATGTAATAGGACAATTCACAGAGCAAGCCACCCTGGGAATATTCCCCATCCCACCTAAACAAAAAAAAGGGGGGGGGAGGGTGTTCTTTGTTTCCCTTTTTCGTTGGAATTCCTGCAGACATTAAAAAATAAAACCTTTTCATTCTGCTTGCCATTATGCAAGAGATCTGCAAATCACTTTCAGAAATCCCAGACTTGCAAAGCAGAACAAGGGACACCTTTAACATTCAAATTATAGCACCTAAAAAGAAGGGACTGAAAAGTATAAATGTAAGTGGTGTCTCACTAAGTATGGGTAGGAGTAATTATCTGTTTGTGTCTTTGAGACAAGGTCCTAGAAACCTGAGCAGATTATGTTACTACATTAGAACAGCCACATTTGATCGATATTTGCATTGATCCTCCTTTCTTTAGAAAGGGCTGCAGGTTTGTACCCTCCAAAAATGTAAGGGTTGTTTTTTCAATCAGTGTTTAAAAAACAAACCCAAAAGCCAAACCCATGCATACATACACACATACAAAAATCACGATACAACCCAAAAAAACACCACCAAAATACCCCAAACCCACCCAACAAGAAAAACTGTAATATTCTGAAGAGACTTCTAAAAAGATTTGTGTATGGCTGGAGTATACGGAATATCTCAAGCTCCCACATGCCCCTGCAAAACCCTGAGTTTCAAGTTTTCATACAGAAGGCACATTTTCAGCAACAAGGACAGTGCTGATGCAAGGCAGGGCACTCCATTCACAGGTGCTTTAGTCTATGTACCAAAATGTTACACATCCAAAATATTAATAGACAACTCCCCTCTTCATACCCCCCTCAAAACACCCTTCTAGCTGTTCTCCAAAGGTAAACATGACTCCTATCCATTTTTCTCAAAAAGTTCTGTATAAAAATATCTCCTTCCCCCTCATTGATGGACAAAACCTTAATAACAAATATGAGCTTCTATTTGAATTAAGATTTGAACATTAATACACAGGATACGCCTCTGAAGCAGAATGTTCAGCAGAACTACCTAAATTAAGGCGTTTTTTGGTTTTTTGGGTGAGTCATTAGGATGCTGTAAAGACTTTGCTAACAGCACTTATGTACAGAACAGTTATATCAGCACATTTACTGCTACCTCTACCACAGCATGGCTTGGTGGAAACAATGAAAACAAACTTACTTTGTGAATACTCCTCTCCCATTTGTGGGGGATACTCTTCATCCCAGTCAACAACATCATCATCTGTCAGCACAACAATGTGGCACTCCCTCTCACCACTTTGGGCACTGGCTACCATTAATGGGAGAATCATTTCTTCTAGATAAAACTCAAATTGTTTGCGAGCACCATCATTTGACAATTCATGCATGAGAGCACCTGGAATGACATTTTAAACATAGGCACATTTGAAAGCTTGGTAAAAAAGCTGAAGGCAGGACTAAGAAAGCAGTTGTATTTATCTAGTAGGATTCACCCCAGACTACTGTAAAGACACTTAAGACTGTTAGTTTGTTTAAGACCAGAACTTTTTCCAAATGTTTACCAGAAGTTCAAACTAATAGAGCTGTCCTGCAGATACTAACAACGCTGGGCAGACAGAGGACTGACTTTGAGGAGACCTCTTTCATGTTTTACATTTGTCAACTGTGTAAGATTCCTTCACAAGCTTCCCCAAAGAAACACAATTTAAGCCAGTTGCTGATACAGTGGAGCATGCAACCCACTTTTCATAAGCGGTAGCTTAAAAACAAAGCCTCTCAAGCCCTCACAGCATGAGCTGCTAAATCCTTCTGCTCCGGACAAAGTACATGGAGCACATGACTCTGTAGGTGGCACAGTCAGAGCCCACGGCACTGTAGTGATGGCACAGGTGACCCACATGAATCTCACGGCTGGAATGCCACAGCATGGCCGCGGGCTCTGCACTGCACAAACATGAGGATCATAGCAACCAGAGGCAGGCCAGGTTATTTAAGCATTGGCCAAAGCTTTGGCTGTGCTCAGGGTAGGAAGAAGCTGAAGAGACACTACATGCTGGGAAACACAGTGAACCCTACACCATCAGCAAAGCTCTGCTGCTTTTCCTGGCAAACACAGCTTAACTCACTTAAGCTGTGAGCTGAATAAATTATCCTGTCATCTGCAAAAAAGATACTACTTAATGTTTCTGTATCTGCACTGAAAATGCATCAGCAGAGTTTAAACATCCCACAGAGCTGACCACAGCAGAAAAATACCTGAATATCAGATTCTGAAATATCACAAACATTATTTTTCAAAAGGAGTATGTCCACTGTCTCTAGGGCTTTATTGTATAAGAGAGAAAAAAGGATGGATTTTGCTCATACAGTGTCAGCCATGTTCCTTACCTCAATAAAGGATACCATTTGTAATTAACACCCCCAACCCCTGCATATTTGCTTAAGTTAGTCCATATAATTCAAATTATTTTAATAAATTCTGCACTTACTGAGATCTCTGCATTTAATAGTACTATACTCAAAAGAAATACAGAGATAGTCACATGCTTCTCTCAATTCGGGTACAGATATCCCATCAGGACAGCGTATCACTCCAGTCTTGTAGTAATCCTACAGTAATGAAGCAAACAAAGCACACTTCAAAATTCACTGACAAACATTTTGTCAATTCATTTATAATGCTTTCTACATAAGCAAGCCCCGTAAAATATAAAGGAGCAACATATGTTAAACTTGGCAAATTACACTGTCCTCAAACGTATCAATTTTCTGAGCTGCTTTCAAGAGCAATAAACTCTGGTTAAAATTGTTATTTAAGTGACAACTATTAATACTGATCATTTTGGTGCCTGTATACTGTCTTTTAGCTATAATTCACACGGCTGTTGCTATTCTTACTCTGCTGACAAAGCACTACAGCAGCTCTACTTCTTTGTGTAGACATGACACACTTTAAGACTGAAGTTTGCCTTTTTCCTGTTACCTGAATTAACTTCCAGTACTCATTTCATCTAATTTCAGCATCAAAAGGGCTGAATATATCTGAACTAGATGCATAAGAAGATAAATTTATGGCAGGTAGTAGTTTGTTGGCTCATTTCCTGCATGCTTTTTCTCTCCCTGGCTTTCACATGCACATGTCCAGAAAACCCAGGGGTGTTTTTGTATCAAACATCATTTCTCTGGAGAATACAGAACAGTGTTTATTCCATCCACAAAGTCTAGATAATGCAAGTACTCCTAAATCAAGGTTATACCTCTTAACACTCCTAGTGCTTGTCCTAAACAGTACAGAAAACTCACCAGAATAGCACGAAACACAGTGGAACCAATTCCTTCAGCAACCTCATACTCTCCTTTTTCATTAGGACGTGTAAAGTTATGTTCTCTGCCTGATCCAAACATCCTGCTCAAGAATAAAAGTAATGTGGTTAGATACGATTTTTTTCTCTTTTTTTAATCTGGAAAGTAAAGTCCGAAAAACTGTACTGAAATGGCAAGGAAAAAGTTTATTCTAGCTCATAATATATGTACACTGCTCAGTTTAGTTTACATTTAGCAAGACTTCTAGAAAATAGAAAGCAGGATAGTGTAACTCAGGAAACTAGCTTTATTCTTCAACCTTAACTTGCTAATATCTTTTAATCAAAACAAAAGTTAGACCAGGCCATTTCTTGTCAATGCCAGAGATAAGTGTCCCCCAAAATAAGCCATCTTTGGCATTTGTAGGGTAATGTAGCAGGAAAAAGGGGTTTCCTGTTGTTGAACTGTCATTATTTAAAGACATTCAAGGTAGTTTAGGAAACAGAATTTACGTTAAGGTCCATGCAACTTGCTTCAATTTCATTTATAAGATTTAGTTCATTCAAAAACTAAAATAACATTCTGAAAGAAGATACCCATACTTAATGGTAGCATGTGTTTCTCCCTGCTAGGATGAAAATGAAGTTACACTAAGAGGAAAACTGCAAGTACTCTCCAAAAATTTCCCAAACTTTTTAAAACCCCTCTGACTCAGAATTACACCATATGCTTACAAAAAGTGTTGCCACCTGTTCTTGGGCTTATTTACAAATACAGCCCAATGGCAAAGCTTTGCTTTCACACACAGACCTCAGAGAAACAAGAGATGGTGTACTACATCCATTTAGAATGGACAAAGTAACTTTTTTCACTGAATGATTTGACATGCGTTTTCTGACCACTCTTCACGACAAGAAGTAGTATTTAGGAAAAACAGACTATATATAGGCTTGAGGCAAATAACACATCCTTATTATAGTTACTTTTACCTGCCAGAATATACTAGATAAGTTGCTCCTGTTCAGTGTCCTGTGAACTGACATTAGGGGAAAGTGGGTTTATAAATAACTAGCCTTTTAGAATGTATTTTCATAATTTTATTAACCTACTTTTGTATTAGTAGAAGATAAAATAAGCTTGTTCCTTGAACCAATCCTGCAGGGAGAATAACTCAGAACTGCACATACACAGAAAAAAAATCTAGTGCATTAGGCAGCACCATTTACTCTGAGGCTGGGCATGGGAAAGAAAACTATTTTGCTCCATAATTTTTCACACTGATACTCTCCCAGTTGAGAGCCTGACCATTTACATATACCTGTGTACTACAGATATGCAAATGCCTCCCATCACTAACATCTATTGGTATATCTGCCAAATACAGAGAACTAATACTTGATCTTTACTTAAAGGCCTTTGCAAACTGGTAACATTAGGCATTTGCAGGTCAGCTGTAGCAATGACTTCAACAGCATTTATGGCTCTTTTCTAGTTAGAGATCAAAGGTTAAAAAAATATACAAACCTGCCCAACATTGTATTAGGTTGTGCAGTAAAGATAGAAGGATCTACAACAAATCTGGTGTTATCCACTATGAGTGTTACTCGTTCAGAGGTTCTTGGATTCCGAGCTCCCTCTTTTCCATTTTCATACACAAACACCATTTCCCCACCAGTCTTGCAGCTCCCATCTGAACTTGACTGGCTACTGTTTCTGCTGCTGTTCCCCATGCTAATAACAGAACCGTTAGGGGAAGTCTTCTGAGGACGAGGGCTGCTTGGCTGAGATGAACTGTGATCCTTTTCTCGATCTTCAGCATGAATGACGTGGGAAGGAGAAAAAACAGGAAATAAAATTATAGATTTATATAAGCTTCATACACTTTATACCTTTCTAGGCACAAAATGTGGCAACCTGATAAGTACAAGTTCTTTCAATTACATCTATTCCATTTAAAGAAACCTTCAGAGATAACTGTCTATATATGAGAACCTGAAGTTTCTACCATTTAGACAAAGCCACCTCACCTCCCCAAAGCCTTTATTAGAAAAAAATAGCATTCTAGCACTGAAAAAGCAACTCAACAGAAGCTAAGCACTGCAGTTGGTGTTAGTTCAAAGAAACAAACCAACTTTTGTCACAAAAAAAAAAAAAAAAAAAAGTGAAGTGCTTCCTGTATCTCCAACCACCTAAATCCTATCAAGTGAAGGGGAAGTGCTTTGTCAGTTATCTTCTTAGAAAAACTAGACTGTTCTTGTGACTTGAACCAAAACCATCATATAGGAATACACACTGCAGATGAAGAAAAAGTTATGACCTATCAAAGGGGGGTTGTCCCAGTCCAGGGCACATGTAAAAAAATCTCTATGTTGTGTCATCAACAAATAATGTTCTTCATTCTATTCTTTTAACAAAAAATTAGTCAAATTTAAGAAATTTAATCCTGAAATGCTATAGATCTGAACACACCAGAATGATATTGTCTTGTCGGTGAAGTAACATTCCTGATGCATGGAGTGAGCTGAGATTCTGCTCTTTCATGGGATGAGTCACGAGATCTGTCACTTGATCTGCGTCTGTCCCTTGATCGCTCATGTCCACCACTTGCACCATGGAGGCTCATTTTTGTGTAGTCTATTCCTTTAGCAACACGAGATGAGGTGCTGAAAACATAGAGAAGTGTTCAGCATTTAAAAATTTTAGAAACATTACACACAAAAATTTTAAGACATTTGCACTCCATGTACATGCTTTGAAGATTAATATTATCCACCACCACTTTCTTTGCTGTACTTTTATTTATATTTACAAACATGAACAACGATTTGGAACATCAAGTAGCAAGAATTATCTGTTATAGCTATGTGATCTACAGAGACACTGCCTGATCTGCTGAGCCTGCACAACTGAGTGTTTTATTTTGATTCTGTTAAATTAAAGGATCTAATCAAACTATGAAATTAAAAATCAGGGGTCCATTTTTCCAATGAAACTCCTTTTGGAAAACCCTTCTCAGAGGACAGGCTTTTAGCATTGACTTGCCTTATTTTGCAACTTGTCCTTTACAGAGGTGGCCAACCTTAAACTAGCTGATACATTAAGATACAATAGCTAAGGGGTTATTTCTGCACATTCTCTATTACATTTTCAGTTACTCTTAGGAGGAGCAATAGTAAAACACTACAACCTAGACTGCAAGCATAGGAACTATATTACTAAAGTCAAGACCTACAGCGCTCAAGTAACAAGTAGGACACTTAATATAACAGTTTCAGATACTTTTTTTTACTTACATCTAGCTACTGATTACATTTTGTAATTAACTATTAAACCTACCAACCTAACAAGGCAGATCCAGTGCTCTCAAACTACGTAAAAGTTAAATATCAACTTATAATAGCTACTGCTGAATTTTGCCAAAAAATTTATTTTTATTCTTTAAAACAGAAATTTTCAATTCAGGACAGCACAGGCATATCTGTGTCCTTGTCCCCCCACTGGAATTGCTAAATCAGTTCCTTTGCTATTTGTCTTTCAGTGGTACGCATGACAACACTCCTTACCTATGGGTTTAACTGAAGAACTTTCCAAAAGCCTCAGGTACTGGATAACTGAGACAGACGCCTGCACAGCTACGAGGTCTGCTAGACAAAGAGGGGATAGAATTTCCCACAGGAGCCTCAATGACCTACTTGCTTGCAGCTTGCAAATCCTACAGTTTATACCAAGAGACCTTAAATATGATTGCTAGATATGCTCTGGGATTTGAGAACACAAAGAGGTAAGAATAATGACCTAAGAAAGTACAACTGATTTTAAAAACCTGTACAAGAAGTTTAGCAGAATGTCCTCTTTTTGAGTTGCTTAGAAGTAATGAAAAAAATAAATCACAACTATTTAGAAAAGTGAACACCACGTATATATGATGGTTGCAGCTTCAGGTTTCTGGAACCGATGAGAACCATAAATCAGAACAAAAAGGCTATGATAAATCTTATGCAGTTTGCATTGGCACAAAATGAGTATTAGCACAGTGTAAAGAGTAAGAAATATACTTCTTAGGTAAGGAAAAAAGCTTCTCCCCATCCCATTTGAATGGGAGAAAGATAACGTATCCTATAAAGCAGAAGTTTGGTGCATTGACACTCTACTGCAATACTGTTTCCTGCCAAGCTTAAAATATACTGCAGTAAGACATGCATCTTTAGGATGTGAAGTCAGCCAAAGTTCTATGGAATAAGGTATAAGAACTGCAAGCCTTGCTAATGGCTGGAAATGCTCAGAGTCCAAGAATAAAGATGATCCAACTACTTTCATCAAAAGGAAATACATTTTTCCTCAGGCCTTACAATGCAGTTGTGAAATACAGCATTTCAGCATGACTCATGTCTCCATACTTGTTTTACTTCTCTATTAGAGAAGGGTAAATTCTGTATTATCAAAGTAAATATGCAAAAGTTACCAAGAGTGAGACCTGCATAACTCCCTTTTCAAGAACATCAATATATAGGAAAAAACTTTCGCGTTTTCTTCTATGTATATGCATAAAAATCATAACTGTTTTTTTAAGTATAAAACATGTCCACAAATTATCAGAAACATAAAAAGGAAATGCGGATTACGGCCTGTAATTAAAATCTAACTTGAAGACAAAGTCTGACCCTGTTTATACATTATGATATTCATTACTACTACAGCTAAACTTCCTAAGAAATGGTCAAACTTTAAGAAAAAACAAAAATAAAACCCCCTCCGTATCCCATCTGTGCATTTATATTTGTGCATTATGGTATAACCAACAATTACAGAGGGTAGGTAGGTGGGTGAGTGTGGATGTGTGTGGAGTACTCACATAGCAGTCCTGTGACAAAGCATGCATCTCAGTAAATCCTAATAAAACCCCATGTGATGTGGCCTTTGTTAAAGCAGCACTTTGATCCCAACCCTGATAATACTTCTAACCATGCTGTGAGTTTTGCAGGTGCCACATTTTGTAGTATCAAAATGCATGACTCACTATTTCTCAACAGCTAAAGCACTCTAGTTGCTTTAAATAAGGGAAACACACTAGAAAATGAAAGTGAATCTTTGTAAGGATATGCAGGCTGATCATGCATTTTGCAGAGCAGACATGAATTACCTTTCATCAGAGAAGGCAATTAAAATGTGACTCTTAATCAAAAAAAAATCTGAAGCCACCTTACCCTCTAAACAGTGATTCAGAGTTCACACTGAAGTAGGGCAAACACTAGTTAATAATATCTTTACAGGAGCTGAGAAAAACAGGTGCTACAGGAAGTAACACTGACTCAGTTGGCATCATACTTCCTCCTTAATCATGTCTGAATAAAAGACTAAACACGTCTGGCACGACTCTTTCACCTGTACCTTCCCAGTATCAGAACTGGGGCTACTTCTGCCTTGGTACATACAGCCAACATGCCAGGGAGGACAGGGGCAGTGTCCCTCCCACTGCCAGCCATGTCTGTCCCTTTGGAGCATTGACACAAGAACCATCAACTCAGCACATTGTGCTAGAGAGAGGCTGAGGATGCCAGCTGGAGGAGGACAGGATCTCAACATATTAAATCAATCGTTTCTGAAGTAGAGAGATCAGTAAATAATTTCAAGGAGCTGTCCAGATTGCTGGCCACGCCATTCATTTGCTTGCTTTTTATACTTTTCTCCCTTTAACAGGAGAAAAGTATAAAAATACATACTTTTATATAGTATAAAATATATATTTTATACTATACTTTTATATAGTATAGAATATATATAGTATAAAATATATAGTATATAATATATAGTATAAAATATATCTGTGTATCCCTTACACAGATAAATGCTGACTGTGAGACTGGCACATTATCTCTTAGCTAGAAGATGAAAGATGAAAGCCAAAATGGCAAGATTTCTGACAATTCAAGCAGTTTGGTTTGAGATAGCACCATATGAATCATAAATCTCCACTCATCTTAATAACAGTAATCTAAAATGTCAATCTTAAATCTTATCACTGTTGAGTCACAGTGTACAAACCAAACAAATAAACCTCCCAAAAAAAACCCAAACAAAAAAACACCAAACAAAACAAAACCCATGACTTCCTTTGAGCTGTTGGATATGTATCTGCCAAAATCTGAATTTCCGTTTGTTCAACAGCACATGTACTCAGATAAATGACTTCACAGAAATACAACTTGGCTCTATAACAAATATGACAACTAAAATCAGTTTAAATCTGAACAAAGAAAAGATAAAGCAGTAGAATCTAGCATGTCAGAAAAGACAAGTCACTGGCTCTATCCTGCAATACTTGACTAGCAGAACTCTACCACTGAGCTACTCTTGCCAATTAGGCTGAAAAAGAACTGCATCTGCGGCCAGTACATAAAAAAGACATCCAGTGGCTTACAATTTCCTGTACTGAGGCTTTAAAAGAAGTTGGGAGTGTTAAAACAAAAAACAAACAAAAAAAAGCAAAAAGAAAAAAAAAAAACAAAAAAACAACACACACAAGCAAAACACCAACCAAAAAAAAAAAAAACCCATCAGAACTACCAAACATTTTCACTTTTTTAGCTAGAGCTTATTAATAGTATTTTTTCCCCTCTAACAAAGTCACTGGGGACAAGCTATTGTTTCTGCAGGGAAACAAAAAAACCTTTTGCTCCAAAGCAGCAAAGTTTGGAACTACAAACCTGCCCCCAGTGATGCAGGCAAGCCAAACAGGCATTCACTAGGGTGTTCCACCACTGTGTCAATGCATCTACCTACCTGCACCGATGGAAAGGTGACTGACAAAAGCAGAGCTGACCCATTTGCAAAGGCAGGCAAACTGTTAGAGGATACTGTGATTCCCAGAAGCATCACACAGACCAGATAAAATACCAATACTTCTCAAACAGCAGAAAACTGCTGATAATGAAAAGTGCCCGGAAGCCACTGGTCTCCTGCGGCACCTGGCTCCCATACTATATTCATCTGTAATTTCAGCCTACAACAGTCAATGGTGCTCTGCACAGTGCATTACCTCAATTCTCCAAGAAAGTCATTATAGTTTCAGATCTCTATCTCACTCTGGAAAGAAGTATCTGCAATGTCAACTTTCAATTAATTTCCCAGCTGATGACTGCCAGCTGCACACTTTGGCCTGGAAGTCATGGACACTAACTGGGGCACAACAAGCAAAATTTTCTCCTGCATTCTTAATAACACACTGCATTTAATTTAATTTAAAGCTCTAAGAAAGAAAGAACAAACCCAACATTTTAAACCTATAGCCCCATATATGCAGACCATCTAGTATCCAAAAGTTTATATAGGAAAGAGTCTTGCTTTATCAATTACTTTCCTTCAGGAGGGAAAGAAAAAGAAAAAAAGAGAAAAAACAAGCCAAAACACAACCCTATGAATACTGATATATTTAGATAATCTTCATAAATTCAGTATGCAGTTTTTCCTGGCTCCAAAGGAACATTAAGACACTAGCACTGTGCCCATTCAAGAACTTTAAACCAATGACAGAATTTATTTCCCCCCTTCAGTCAGAGATCAAGAAAGCTCTGCCATTGTAAGGGGAAGAGGCATTTTTCTTTAAAAGAAGCTGCCTCACAAAGAAAGCCAAGTAAGCTCAAGGCTTTATTAAAGCAAACCTATGATGTAAAGGAGAAAAAAGAATACCATTCAAAAGGGCACACTTGTCATACTGGTATATGCTCCCCATTTTTGCAATAAGGGAAGAGCTGTTCCTAAAAAAAGTGTAAGTGCTCTTCAATTTAAATGATGCTTTGGAGTCATCTGTGGAAGGAGAGCTTCAGTTTGTCTTTATACATAACAACATATTGCTCTGAATAGGTTACTAATGATTAAAATAATTAATTCTACTGCCAAAACAATTAGCATGTATTCCAGTGCAATAATTTCTCGTGCATCCTACTGAATACTGCCAACATAAACATATTGATTTTATAAAACTAGCTCTTGTTTACACAGAATTATGGTGCTAAGCCAATATACTTATTACCTCCCAAAACCACCCTAAAACCTGATATAAATTAAAAGGAATCAGGGATAGAATATTAACTAAGGTTTTTACTCTTTTTTTTTTCTCCCTTTATCTTCCAAAACTTATATTAACTAACTCCTCTTAAAATATAAACTTACATCAAAATCCTTTCCTCGGATGATTCACATAAGCAACACTTTGTAGAATAGGGATATAGAGCTTTATCTATACACTAAGTTACAGATAAAACGCTGTAAGGCTTTAGAAAAAATCTGTTCTGATCAAACTGCTAGGACTTACACAATGACAACGCTTATGCCTCTCTTCCTCCCCTCAAAGTCTGTTCTTTGTCAGCAGACATTTCAATTGACCAGTGCACACAAAGGACAATACTTTTCCTTTTCCTCATTCTTCTCCTGAATAATGCCCACAGATTATTCCTGTTAACAGATACGCACCTTCCTCTTGTATCTATCAGGGTTGAAACACAAAAGCATGGAAATAATTTTGAAATCAGAGCACAAAGGAATTCTGTTCCTTCCAAAAAGGCAGCTTTGAAAGCCAGCTCAGCATCCTTTGGCATTACTTAAGTTCAGCATATTTGATATCTCCATCATTTCTTCAGTAGTTCACTGCACCATCAGCGAGCCTTACTTTTCCCTCCATCATCTTCCCCTCAAGGATAAGAGATTGTAGCTATACAGTCCATTAAGCGCTCAAAGACGCAAACCCCCTCTAGATATTAATTCAATTCAATTTCTCACAGTCACTGATTCAGCCATGCGTAGTGCAATACTGACGTCTGACCTCGCAGCCTCCTGTGAGCTGAATTCATACTTGCTGTTTCCCCATCTCTGAGCAGCCATTGGATACCACGATTGACAGGCAGGGTGGGGAGCGTGCGAGAGCAGAGCTGCTTGCTACTGTGCCAAGTACCATCTGCGAAGCTATTTCTAGTCCTACTGCCAGCTTGTCAGGTTTCAGCACACAAACACCACATCTGAAAAGGTTATTGCTAACTTTCTCTTGTCACATCTCTCATTTGTGCTCATGATCATCCAGGACACACAAATTCATGAAAGTTTCAGGGGAAAGTTAATTTGCTCCTGTAAAGACTGCCTTGGTTACTATTTAAAATTAATTCACCTTGCACAAAGTTCATAAGGAGGTACAATAGCTTTTTGAGAACAAAGCAGCACAGCCTCCATTTTTTTTAACTACAGGCATCCCTTTCCCAGCAAGTCTAAGCCAGGGAAAAAAAAAAAAAAAAAACAAATCTACTACGCATTGTGACAATAAATATCAGAAATCAGTTCACCAAATCCTGATGTAGTACATCTTCACATCAATAGGTCATCAACCGCTTGACAAGTCAAGCCCATGGAGCACAATGCATGTGTCAGAATGAAATTTTCTAAAGGCTTTTTTTCTTTGAGGGAGGATAAGTAAGCATTATGCTACAGCTTTTTAAAAATTATTCTTTTTAGAATGTCTGTAGGCTGTTTTAAGGAGCCACTGTACACTGAAGAAATAGCTTAAAAGCAAGTCTTAGAATAAATAAAAATCAAGATGTCATAAGCAGTAGAGTGGAGGAAATTAAAATTTGATGAAATCTGAAGGAATAAGAGGGATTGTCCAGCAAAAGACTGCTGTTGTAAAGAGGAAGTTAACAAGAGACGTGATTAGAAAGACAGGAGAGCAGTGGCATTCTAAACTGAAGTTAGCTCTTCAGACATGGAAAAGAAATTTCTGCTCGCAAGACTTCAACTGCCTGAGCCAATGCTTTTTCTCCTGTTTTTAGGGTCTTGAGAGGGTTCACACAACCACCTACCCCATGCCCTTGGACAGAATAACTGCTGCAGTCTTGTAAGCCTTTTATTCCCTTCAAAACAAGCTATGGAAGACATGGGTATGATAAGCTATATATAGAAAGTATTCTGGAAAAGCCTTTCTCAGGCTTTTAATTTTTATTTTTTTTTTTTTGCCTTCAATAGAAGAAAGTGGAAATGCAGCTAGTTTTTTTCAGCATTGGTTCCCTACACAGGGTCTTTTCTCCATAGCAGAATAAGAAAGCTTCATTCTCCTTTACTCCTATTTCAGGTACAAAAAACATGCCATGGGTGGATTAGCTCCCAGTTCCCATAAAACTACCCTCAGGCCAGGACATGCTTTCACCAAAATCTTATAGAACCACAGTCCAGCAGTCATGCTTAACTTGGGTTTCACCTCTAGTAAGAAGTCCTCAGAAAGAATTCGCTGATTTACTTGGGGACTGCTAGAGATCTTTCCTCAGCTCAACACAGCAACTCTGCGAACACTTGCCTGCTTCAAAATCTTAAATATTCACATAATTCTGGCCTTCAGTGGGTTCTCCTAACCATGAGTAATATATTTCTCAGCAATTCAGTTCCACTTAAGGAAAGAAATGACAACAACAAAAAAAACCCATGAGCGTTCAGTTGCTAAAGTGATCTTTCAAGCAGCAAGGAGTTAACCTCTAGATAGGTATACATTCACATCTTATGACTTTTGTCAAGCTACCCAAATACATATCCCTCCATAGAAGAATACTGGTTAGCTTCATTTATATACAATTTCCGATCCATTTTCAAAATGTAATGTTAAGTAAAAATTTATATTTAAGAAACATGGAAGCATATTATCCTCCTTCAAACTAGAAAATACCTCCAATCTATTAAAAAACAGCTTCAGAAGTTCTAAGTCAAAAGGTCCAAACACTTACTGAACCTGTACCTAGCCATTAGAGTTTCTACTCCCAGAGCAGAAATGAGCAGACAGCAATTCAGAAGAAAGTTGTCCATAAAAATTCTACAGCACAATAGTTCTGAGCATAATTGTTTCACCTCTAAAATGCTTTGTGTCTTAAAGTCAGGGTCTGATCAAGTTTTGCATGATGCCCGAGTCCACTATAAATAATATCCAATGATATTTGGAAAAGGTCATTTGTGTGCTGAGAAGTTCAAGGGGATTTAGTGTGCTTTTGCACAGAAAGTCATTGAGTTTTCTTTCTCAGAAGTGTTCATAAGCTGCCATTTCAGAAATAAAGGATGTCAAAAAAGAAGGTGGGGAAAGGGGGAACAAAACAAACTACATCACAAAACACACAACTGTTTAAGACCACTCACAATACCACAGATACCTTGTAAAAGATTGGTAGACTGATACTTTTGAAAGACATCACTGAGCTCAGCCCACTTGTCTAGAAATCTTGATCTGCCAATACCAGATTGCAATTAAGAGCAGGCATGTTTATAGTTAACTTAAAGCAGATGATGCACAGTAATGCACAAACTAACTTGAACTCATGGTAAAAGTAGGCCTGATTGTTTTCACATTGCACATTGTGTAGGCCTGTCCCCATGCTATAAAACGTTCAACTGCAGAAATCCAACTAATGTGAAATAATACCCATCCTGCAGTGGAAAACAGATTATACAGTCTGATATCATTCCAGAAAAAAAAAGACCATTCCAAGGATGCTTCGTGTATAGAGAAAATGCTGAGGCAAGTGTTACTTCCATTCACAACCCATGAATCTTAGAACACTTAGGGCTAGAAAGGACCTGAAGATCACCTAGTGTCAATTCCCCCCCACCCCGCACGCCAACCTCTCAGCATGGTAAAGTATTAGGACAAAAAAAATTTCAGCATTCAGAATCTCCACAGTAACTTGTCATCTGTGGAAATCTTTTCAAAGAGGAAGAGTTTCAAAGACTCAAGAGGCTCAAGAGTCATGACAACAGAATCATAGTACAGCCATATCTTGTTCATTAACACAGTAGGGCAGGCAGGATTTTGAATCTAATACTACCTAAACAGAATGAACAAACAAGAAACTATTAAATGGGACTAAAACAGAAGCAGATTTGGAAAATTAAATCCAGGACAAATCTTCAGGAAGACTAAAATTTAACCCAGAGATTTTTCAGCACAACTCCAGTGAAAGCATAGGTACACCAAAATTAGAATTAAGGCCTTCCAAAAATGACAAAAACTATAGCACTACAGAGAAATTCCATGTGGGAAGCCAATAACGAATGAGAAATTAAAGAGAAAATACAAACCAACAATATCTAATAATGAAAATACGAATTCAGAGACCATTTACTTGAACCTTTGACACTGTTTAGTCAGCATATGGTTCCTGAAAGTCTTCTTCCATCACATTTGGGTAAGTCAAAGCATCTCAAAGATATTTTGAAATAGCTTGGACAAAACCAAAACCCTTTGTATTGTTATTTACAGTCAGCTTTAATAACATATAATTCCATTCTGTCGAGCTCTTTACTTTTATACCAGGGATCATTTGTGTTATATTTTTCGTCCTTATTTTCTGAATCTCTCCTTTTTGAGTTTTTCAGTACATTGCCCACCTCAGAACAAATTAGAAAAACGAGGAGAGAAAGCAATGGCACAACTTGCCAGAGGTTTAACGAAATTGGACACTTGCCAAACTAAAGAAACAGATAAAATGCTAACTTGTGTAACTGTTTAATACACACACCCCCTAGAGTTTTGCTACGTATCCTTTGCCTCAACCAGACAGCACAGTGAAGGGAGCAGAGTCCTGTGGCTTTCCTGGCTGCCACGTAAGCCTTAAACACAGAAAGATGGCTCACAGTCTTAGATTATGTGTTCTATGAGTCTAGAAAATTATCTAAGCTATTTTACAAATATTAAGACTGGAGAATTAAACACATCAAAGCACCAAGAAGTAACAACTAAGCAACCATCTTGAATATTACTCTCTTGTTGAGATTTATAATAAAGTTCTTATTTCACCATTGCATTTCTCAAACCTGAATATTTTTTCTTATGATAACAAGGCATATTTTGAATGTGCAAGACTAATAAAACTGTAGTACTCAAACATTTTAACAGAAGAGTTCTGCTCAAGTTGTATCATGAAAAAACTTACATCTCCAAAATCATCTTGCCCATCTCACACTGGATTTTTCACTTGTCTGAAGAAAAAGTGTCAAGTCAGAAATGGTAGTAATATGTCTATACTCAACCACCCGAAATCCAATTATTTTAGTTAGGCTTTTGAATAGAGTATACTATTTTCCAATAATTGGATTCTCTGAAGTAATCAAGTATCTCAAAAGGAACAAAGTAACAAAATATTTCTCCTTAATTTATTCCTATTCTATTATGACCTCAAACTATTAGTTGGAGTCTCATTTGCAAAGACTACTAAAAATGGGTCAAAATTATTTGGAAAAAAAAAAAAAAAAAGAAAAAAAATTTAAAAATTGTCAGAATTGAGCTGGAATACTGTATCCCTACCATGCCCATTAAAAGCTTCCATAAAACACTGGCTTTGCAACATTTTATTGGAAACATAAATTATGTTTTGCCAGAAAGATATACAGTTTAACTGCAATTACTTGAGAGACACAGATATCTTCTGATGTGCAAACCTTGAATTCAGACCATACAAAGTGATCAACATTAGCCTTCTGAAAGGTATAGGCCACAAACTTAGAATTAACTCCTATCTGGAGCAAATAATCTTTTCAGAAAGCTGCATATCTTTTTCTTTAAAGATTTCCCTCAAACAGATAATCCATAACAAATCACACATGGTAAGATGTGCACCGTTTCTCTGGATTGGAGTTAGCTTCATCTTCCAACTACTATAATTTATTGCAAATTTGCCTCCTGACTCATCATCATAACGCTATTTCTGCAATGTTCTTCAGCTAATCAAGATGTCATTACTTAACCTTTGAGTTTTTCCTGCCTCAAAACATATTTGAATACAATGGTTGAATACACCAAGTTAGGCAGCACTGTTAATATGATGGAGGGTAGGAAGGCGCTACAGAAGGATCTGGACAGGCTGGATCCGTGGGCTGTGGCCAACAGTATGAGGCTCAATAAGGCTCAGTGCTGTGTCCTACACGTGGTACACAACAGTCCCTTGCAATGATACAGGCTTAGGGAAGGGCAGCAGGAAAACTGCTTGGTGGAAAAGGACCTAGTGGCGCTGACTGATGGCTGCTGAACATGAGCCAGCTTGTGAACAGGCAGTCAGGGCAGCCAACAGCTTTCTGGCTTGTATGAGAAATAGTGTGCCCAATAGGACCAGGGAAGTGATCATCCCCCTGTACTCCACACTGGTGATGCTGCACCTTGAGTCCTGTGTTCAGTTGTGGGCGCCTCACTACAAGAGAGATACTGACTTGCTGGAGTGGGTCAAGAGAAGGACAAAGCTAGTGAAGGGTCTGGAGCACAGGACTGCTGAGGAATGGCTGAGGGAACTGGGGTAGTTTAGTCTGGATAAGAGAAATCTCAGGAGAGACATTACCACTCTCTACAACCACCTGAAGACATATTGAAGAGGTGGCTGGTCTCTTCTCCCAGGTAAGAAGTGGTAGGACAAGAGGTAACAGCCTCAAGCTGTTCAAGAGGAAGTTTAGACTGGATAAAAATTTCTTCACCAAAAGGTTACTAAGGCACTGGAACAGGCTTCCTAGGGAAGTGCTGGAATCAACCAGGCAATGAACCTGCCCATTAGCTCTTATGAGACACGACTTAGAGTTCTTTATGCTGTTCTGGTGTCTTCAACAGGAGGATATGGAACTGTTGGAACCAGTCCAGCAGAGGACCACAAGAATGATAAAGGGGCTAGCATTACCTCCCATACAAAGAGAGGCTGAGGAAGTTGGGGCTGTTCAGTCTGGACAAGAGAAAGGTGCATGCAGATCTCATAGCAGCCTTCCAATATCTGAGGAGGACCTAGGAGGATGCTGGAGTGGGACTTTCCATGAGGGACTGTAGTAATAGGATAAGAGGAAATGAGTTTAAACTTAAACAGGGGAAGTTCAGGTTAGATACAACGAAGAAGTTCTTTAATTTGAGGGTGGTAAGGCACTGGAACAGGTTGCCTAAAGAAGTAGTAAAAGCACCATCCCTGGCAGTGTTCAAGGCCAGGGTGGACAGAGTCTTGGGTGACATGGTTTAGTGTGAGGTGTCCCTGCCCATGGCAGGGGGTTGGAACTAGATGATCTTAAGGTCCTTTCCAAGCCAAACCATTCTACAATTCTCCCACATGACATCCTTGTCTCTAAATTGGAGAGGCATCAGTTTGATAGATGGACCACTTGGTGGATAAAGAACTGGCTGGATGGCCGCACGCAAAGAGCTGTGCTCAATGGCTCAATGTCCAGCTGAGGACCAGTAACAAGTGGTGTCCCTCAGGGATCGGTGATGGGACCGGTCTTGTTCAACATCTTTATCAGTGACACAGACAGAGGGATTGAGCGTGCCCTCAGCAAGTTTGCTGATGACACCAAGCTCTGTGGCTCAGTTGATACACTGGAAGGAATGCCATCCAGAGGGACCTTGACACACTTGTGAGGTGGGCTGATGCCAACCTCATGAAGTTTAACCATGACAAGTGGAAGGTCCTCCACTTGGGTCAGAGTAATCCCAGGCACAGCTCCAGGTTGGGCAGAGATGAAATTCAGTGCAGCCCTGAGGAGAAGGACTTAGGGGTGTTGGTTGATAAGAAACTGAATATGAACTGGCTTCAGTGTGAACTCACATCCCAGAAAGCCAACGGTATCCTAGGCTGCATCAAAAGGAGTGTGCCCAGCAGATCGAGGGAGGTGATCCTGCCCCTCTAACTCTGCTCTTGTGAGACCTCACTTGGAGTATTGTGTGCAGTTCTGGTGTCTTCAACATAAAAAGGACATGGAACTGCTAGAAAAAGTCCAGAGGAGAGCCACGAGGATGATCAAGGGAATGGAGCACCTTCCATACGAAGACAGGATGAGAGTTGGGGCTGTTCAGCCGAGAAAAGAGAAGGCTGCGTGGAGACCTCATAGCAGCCTTCCAGTATCTGAAGGGGGCTTATAAGGATGCTGAGGAGGGACTCTTCATGAGGGTCT
>JASSUY010030371.1:0-65923 GCA_032466535.1 Forpus xanthops | reverse complement strand
GAAGGCTGCTATGAGGTCTCCACACAGCCTTCTCTTCTCCAGGCTGAACAGCCCCAACTCTATCATCCTATCTTCACCCAAAATCAAAGGGGAGAAGAGGGTGTCCCACATAGAATCATAGTATAGTTAGGGTTGGAAAGCACCTTAAGATCATCCAGCTCCTGCCATGGGCAGGGACACCTCACACACAACTGAGCTCATGTGTGATCTCCTTATGAGACACAGGGACAGAGGATGACGATGGTCTTACAGGTATTGCCTTCGAAGGGCCTCGATGTCAGCATTGACACTGCTGATCTGGGAGCGCTGGGACTTCTCCAGCTCTCGCTCCAGCTCCTCCCGGTGCGCATTCTTCATGGCTTCAATGGCTGCGGAGGACAGCACAGCATCAGCACCCAGCACAGTGCTGGTACCCAGCACAGCCTTAGCATCCAGCACCACTCCACCCAAGGGCATTCTATTAGAGCTTTAGTTTGGTTTTTAAAGGAACAAAACCCGAACCATCCCCATGAACCTCCCACTGCTTCACAGCTTCAGTCTGTGCCCCAGCTTCTGCCAGTTTTAATGAATTCCAAACAATTGCCCTATTCACATGTTTCTCCCTGGGCTGTGGCACTCCCAATGCAGAGCCCTGGGCTCCAGTGCTTTCAAGCTCCCTGGGGCACTGAAGAATGAATCCAGTGTGGAATTGGCAATACATTAACCACAGGAATGCCCATTGCCTTTATGAGATGGAACAGAAAACAGATCAGACCACAAAGAAGGGTACCAAGCCTGGAGAAGGACCAGGAGATGGGTCTCCATCCACAACACCTCTCCCAACAGCCCCTTTCCATCCCTCTGTGATCCCCACCCATCCCACGCACTGCTCCTCTATCCTGGAGCAAACACCATCCCTGTGTCCTCATCAACACAGAGCTGCTCCATCACAGGGGGCCCTGGGGCATGTCCCCATACCTGAAATGGTGGCAGCTGTCTCCTCTGCCAGCAGGCGGTCCTTCTCCTCCCGCAGCTTCTCCAGCTCCCGCTGGTGCTGCCGCTGCAGGTCCTCAATCTTCTTCTGATGTGTCTCCTCCATGGCTGCAAAGCCCCTTTCACATGTTGCCTGCAAAAGGGATGAGGGGAAGGGGTTGGCCTGTGTGGGGCTGGCGTTACAGTGATGGTGAGATCACCAGGAGCCACATTGCAGCACGTAGGTTGGTGCTCAAGTTCCATCATAGGGATGCTCCATCATGGGGACGGACCTCACAAGGTCAAGCCTGGTCCTGCAGTCACTAGACCCTACTGTGCTCCTTCTGCTCCCTTCTGCACTGCCTGACTTCATACAGCCAGCTCTGGGGTGGACAGCAGGTGACTCCTGACAGCAACAGGACCTTAACTCCCACTTTGCACTGCTTCAAATGCTGCATGGGCAACTCTCTGCTAATGAAATTAAAAGGAGTGAACTTAGGCCAGGACATGGAGTCAGGAGTCACCAAGGGTGAGCTCCTGCATTCCAGCATGGTCCTTCTGCCCCAGGTGCCTGTTTCCAGCTCAGCCAGCAGCCTGGCCACCCCACTGAGGGCCTTGGGATCCCGCAGGGACACACAGCTGCAGGACAGAGGCAGGACAGCAAAGCCACAGGCAGGCTCAAGCTGTGAGCTGGGAAGGGGCATGCACTGAGAACAAGGTGCATAATCCCCATCAGACAGCTGGGGGCAAACCTGATGCTGAGCACTGCACTGGGCTTTTCTCCCTCTTAATGCTCCAGGCTGCCTTTGTTTCCTGATGGATTCCTTCTTGATCCACATTTGTGTTTTCCAGGGACAAATTCACCCCCCTCAGTGACCACAATGCTTATGACAGTCTCATACCATTGACCTACACTACCATACTCTCCTCAGCATCACTTTTTGTCCAATGCTTTGTAACCTATGCCCATTCTCATTCCCCATTTTCAGCTCTGCTGCTCTTTTTCCACACCTTTAAGTTTTAATCCCAAGGCACTGTTCACTTTCTCAGCCTTACTTGCTTTTGGAACTCATAACTCAGAGACAGAACCTGCCAGGACTTGTCTTGGAGTGGCATGAAGGAGCCTTGCAGAGTTCTCCATTGCAACTCTAATGTTGGAGGAAAATGCTTCTCCATAGGCCTGGCTGTAGGTGCAGTATTTAATGTATTGTAAATGCATTGCTATAAATCCAGGGCATTGGAACACGTACAACCCAGCACCTCGTGTTACTGATGCTACATTCTCCATCAGGCTCAGATGAGAACAACCGAGCACATTTAAGCCTGTACATTGACCAGGTTTGCCATCACCTGGTTAGCATTCCAGCCACAGGGAAGTCCCTCTGCTTCCTACCAAGGTGCACAGAGAAGCTGGCTCACTCTGCTCTCTTCCTGGACACTTCTGCTTGGAAGATGCCTTTTGCCTTCTTCCAAAGCAAGGACATCCCTCAGTACCAGCACCCTGATGGTGCCTGGCTCACAGGACAAGGTTATCCCTGTGTCCTGCTGACCTGAGGAAGGGGTTCAAGAAGGACTTTCGCTTCCTAAGGGCTAAGATGGAGGAGATAGCATTGAATGAGCACCACTCCTTCATTCTCATCTCCCCAGTGCACTCATTTAATATGATGGGATGCAGCAGAACTCCTGCTCTCCCCAGGTTCAAGCCAGCTTTTGGCTGGAGCTGAGCCACACTTTACCCCCACCCACTGCGGATCTCATGGCTGGAAGGAAGCTTTCCTGTGTTTCTGCTGACTGAAATGCTCCATGGAAGCCACACCAGCATGGCCTCTGCACGAGGCCTGCACACTGCCCTTTCAACCTGGTCCTGCCAAGAGTCCTCTGCCACCCTAAACCCACTTCCCAACTGGAAATGCTCTCCCATCAAAAGCGAAACACAAAAGCCAAGAGGTTATTTTCGATGCTGCAGCATCTCAGGCCAGTTTTACAGCCAGTCAGTACAGGAGGAGCAATGCAAACGATGGCGTTTCATTGCTAATGGGCCTGGGGTTGCCTGTAACTGTGCACTGTTTGCTTTGTGAAGACTTGCTGTGAGCATCACCGGGGCAGTTCTCCTCACAGCCTTGTGCTTTGCTATGGAATTTGGCATGGGTGCAGCTAGTTTTCCCAGGAACATACATGAAGTGTCTGTTTCATCCTGCACTTTTGAGGGCAGCAGAGACAGACTGGAGATTTGATCAGGTTCAGAAAGACAGAGTTGAGGAATGCTTTTAAAGGGAAGCATGAATAAAGTGTGTGCCTCAAGTATGAGGAGAAACACTATGGTCTTCATAATGAAGGAGAGCGTGATGTTATCAAGCTACTCTGTCACTCTCCCGCTCCATACAGAGACCACCTCCAAGCATTAACTCCTCACTCAGACCAAACCTTCAGCAATGCATTTAGAATACCCAAGCATCAGGAATACGAGAATATGGTGCTTTATAGAGACCTTGGGGCTCGTTTCAGCATGCTGGCTCTTTAGGGCAATGCCCCTTGTTTCACCAAGCAAACCCCAGGACCAAACATACCCTCCCTGTCACTCAGCAGCAGAAAAAGTGTTAAACGTATCAAAACCTTTAAGTTTTCAAAGTCCTTCTGGTATTTCTCCCTCAAGGTGGAAGCGTTCCCCTCTAGATGCTTGTTCTCCAGCTCATCCCTCATGACGTTCATCTGGGCCTCCAGCTCCTGGATGCGTTCCCTCAGGCCGTGCATGGAGTCCAGGTCACTCCCAGGGTCCTGCCCGGTGCCACCAGCCTCAGTGGCCACCCAGGCATCCCCATCACCCGGGTCCATGGCGGGGGACACCTCGGGGTGCTGCCTCTGGTACTCATCCAGGGTCTCCTGCAGGCGCTGCAGGTTCTGGCTGTAGTGCTCCTGCAGCGCCTGCAGCTCCTCGCCATGGATAACCTGCAGCTCCTTGATCTTAGCCTGGAACTTGTCCTCCAGCATCTGCATCTGCTCCAGGTGGTACTGCTCCAGGTTCTGCTTGTCACGGACAATGGCATCCAGTTGGTTGAGCCCTTCTGTCCTCTCAGCCTTCAGAGCATCCTCTGTCCTGTTCAGCTGCTCTATCACGTTTCGGATCTCCTCTTCGTACCGTCCTTGTAACTCACTCAAGCTCTTGCTGTGTTTATGCTCTTCTTCCTCCAGGAGCCTCCTCTGAGCATCGAGCTGGGCCACCTTCGCTTTGAGATCAGCATTCTCCCTTTCAAGCATGGCAATCACCTCGCTGTACTCACCCTGTTGCTTCCTGAGCAAGTCTTCATACTCATCCCGAAGGAGAGAGACCGTCTTCACGCGCTCTTGGCAGAGAGCATCCATGCTCTGCAAGGACTCCTTGTAGGACTTCATCTCTTTTTCGTACTCCAGCCGCACTTTGCAAGCGGCATAACAAACCTGAGCCTGGACAATTGCATCGTGGACTAACAAAGAGGAATACCTTCCAAGGTCTCCCATGCACGAATGATATGAAAGACTCTGAGATATCTTCAGGAGCTTCTGACAGTCTCTCACTGCCTCCTCAGGAGGTAGAGAGAGTAAGGCAACAGATATCTCCTTCAGAACATGAGCTTTGTCCTTTAGTTGCTGGGCAAGATCTTCCTGAATGGAAACAAGAGCTTCACCACTACAGTCCTGCAAGCTGCCAGTCTGCTCCCTCTTGGCTAATTCCTGACATGGCCCCATGTGGAGATGGTTCCCATCCCAAGAGATCTGCGTTCTTTCCGAAGCATCTTTCTGTATCTCAAGTGCTTCAGTAATTTGGTGCATAACTCTGTCAAAATCAGGAGTCCTGTACGCTTTGATGATCTCCTCCAACATGCACTTATGCTGCTGGAGAGCTGTTTTGGTATTATGGAGGTCTTCTTCAATGGTTTTTAATCTCTGATGAAAAGACTCTCTCATTTTCTGTGCAACAAACCCAAGTTCTGCCTTGATCAACGCAGCATCTGCTACAGCACTCAGAAAACACGGAGCAAAGCCCAAACCTGGTGTTTCTGGTTTGCCCTCGGCTTCTCCTTCTCTAGTGCTCAAGTGCACTCTCAGCTCCTCCACTTGGCTCCAGAACTCCCCTTCCAGCAGCAGCTTCTTAGATAGGACGCTGGCCAAACTGATGGCTGTAGGAGAAACATTCGCTGGCTCCAACAACACCACCTCAGCCGTCCCCTGGATCTCTCTCAGAAGCTGGGATATCTCAGAGCTTGCATTTTTCAATGACTCTGCTATTTGGTTGATGAGAGAGGCCTCAAAGGCCACTCTCTCTGAAAGCCACCTCAGTTGACCCATGTCAAACACTTCCACTCGCTGCTCCTTGGAGACATGCTCCTCTCCTCCCAAAACCCCTCCTTCTGGAGCAGGGCTAACCATGATAAGCCTTTCACTCGGCTGATACTCGGATGGTGCCCCTCTCAAGGCTTGGATTGCATTTGATAAAGTTGTTTCCATGCTGGAGAGAGTACCAAGGAACAAATCACCCTCTTTCTCCTTGTCGGATGTGGGTAAAGATCTCAGTTGCTCCCTGCATTTCTCTAAGCAAGTCAGAGCTTGATCATTTCTCAGTTGGAAACCTCCCAGCTCGCTAACGTGGCTTTCTATGAGCTTCAACTTCTCCTGCCTCTCACTCTCGAGCTGTGAGATCAAAGCACTGACTTGGGATAAGCTGGTCTGAAGCTGTTCCCGCAGCTGAGACTCGGTGCTGGCCCACTGATGGTGGAGGGCAATGAGGGTCTCCTGGTTATGGCCGTGCTGGCTCTCGAGCTTCATCGTTACATCTTTGAGCTTTTCCTCTGTGATATACAGTTTGGTTTCCAGGGAATGGATAATGGAGAGATAGGTCTCAGAGTCACTGGTCCCTGGTGATGGGTAACCAAGAGCTGGCTCCGATGACATGCTTTCTTCAGACAGTGACCTGTCTTGGCTTGTGTCTGACGAGGTGCTGCTTGTCCAGTTCTTCTCCGATCCATCTGGATGGATGTATTTCTGGCACTGGATGCTGGAGAAACGGATTCTTTGCCTCTTGGCTCCCATGATTCCTACCTCGGGCTTTGTTAAGGCTTTTTGAACCAGCTCTTGGTCCTGGAGCTCTACAGCTTTGGATGGTGAGTCGAATTCCTCCGTTTGCCTCTGGCTGGTCTCAAGAACCTCATCGTCCTCCTCCTTCAGTGCATAGGTCAGAGCTGGGAGGACATCCTGAGTTGGCAGAGGCTGCCCGAGCTGGGATGGATGACTTTCATCAGCCTCAAGATTGTGACCAAGCTCTTCTGCTTCCTCAGCACATGGACCTGTGCCTACACTAGCCAATTTCTTCAAAGCCTCCTCCTTGGCCTTTAGCTTTATTTTAGCCTCCTCCAGACTGCTATCTAAAGCAACCATTTTAGCCAAAGCCTCACTGAGATCTTGATCTTTCTTCTCCACAATTCTCAAGTGCATTTCCTTAAAGCATCTCAGCTCTTCCTCCTTCTCCTTCAGCACCTCCTGCACACCCTGGAACTGATCCGACACCTCCTCTAACGACTGCTCCAGGTTGTGATAGTTGGTCTCTTCCATTTTCAACTTCTCTCGCAGCTTTGCCACTTCATTATCCGACTCGGCGACCTGATTCATGAGCTCATGGAACCGACACTTGATCTGATCTCTCTCCCTTTCGAGCTCCTTGATGTGCTCGGCCAGTTTCTGGATGCTGGCCTCCTTCATCAGCAGCTGCTCCTCCAACTGGTGGACAAGCTCGCTGCCTTCGAACTTGGCACTCAGCTTCTCCTTCTGCAGGATCTCCATTTGCTGCTCGCTATTCTGCAGCTGGATCTCATACTCATTGGCTTTATCCTCCACCTCCTTCAGGCTCCGGATTAAAACCTGCTTCTCCCTCTCACAACTCTCCAGCAAAGCCTCATAATTCCTCTGCAGCTTCTCCTCCATGAGCATCCGCGCTTGCTCGCTGGCGTTCAGTTGCCTGCTCAGGTCTGCGATCCTATCTTGGAGCCGCTGCACCTCCTTCTGATGGTCCCTCTGCAGAGCCTGCTGCATTTCCAGGTCCCGCAGCTCCTGGGTCTTCTCCAGGAGCAAAGCCTCCGCGCTCTTCAGCTTCTGCTCACTGGCCTTTAGCTGGGAGCTGAGCGCAGCCTCACCATGCTGCCACTCCTCCAACTGCTCTTTGGCTTTCTCCTTTTCGCTCCTCAGGTCACTCTTGAGCTTGGCCAGGGTTTGCTCCTTGATGGACAGCTCGGCTGCTGCGTTACTGAGCCTCGCCTGCAGGCTCTGAATCTCGGCTTCGTGGTGCCGGATCACATCCTTGGCCTCGGCGTAGCTGCGCTTCAGCGACTGAATCTGCTGATTGATCAGCTCTTGGCGCTGGCATTGGGCTTCCAGCTCACTTTGGAGGTCTTGGTTGACTTTGTGGAGCCTCTGCCAGGCACCTGATGGCGAGGCGGCCACCTCGGTCTTAAAAAGATTGATTAAATACTAGATTAGTAACACTCTTGGCTCTCCCTTCTGAGTGTCACACCTCTGGCCAGGCAGGCCATGGCAAAAGCTCCTCGCAGTGATTTGGCTGCTACCCACATGCTCCAATTGAGATGATTTGTTCTTGGTATAATTTGTATAGTTTGGTTTAACCTTTCTTTTTGTTATCTTTTGAATGAGCAACAACTGCTTTCCAGTAACAGAAAACACGGACCACGACATCCAAACAGCTGTACAGGAACAGGCTTGAAGGAAAACAAAATAACCCAACCAAAAATCAAACAGAACCAAAAAAAACGCACGATGGAAAAGGAATACCAGCAGTAAAACAGAGACAGACAAGAGGAAAACAGGGTGAGACGGAAGGCGGGATGGTAACAGGTTGAGAAGAAAGTGCGTTCTGAGCGTGTTTGTTCGGGTTGGTGTGGAACAAAAAGTGCACAGTTCAGGTAACACAGTCCTACCGGCCCAAAGCAACAACAGAAAGTGAGGTGACAGCAATGACATCACATCCCACCCCAAGGCAGGACAGCGGCATGGCGATGTCATGTCTGTGCCTGCCAAACAGGACTTAGTGGCTGCTCATCGCATGACAGAGATGCTGATATGTTAAAGGTTAGGACTAAGGAGGATCTAATTCCTCTACCTGTTAAAATACAACCCCAAAACCCAACGAAGGACAAAATAAAAGAACCCGATGAGTGAAGGGAGGGGAAAAAGGTGTGATGAGAATGTAAACTGAAAGAAACCAACCTTTGTGAGAGTCAAACCAAAGCAATGTAGCATGCAACGAGAAAACTCACAGAGAGAGAACTCATGCATAAAGGTGACAGAAATGATGTATCTCGAAACAAAATACACAGACAGGAAGAGGTGAGAGAAGCACAGCGTGAAGCCTAAGAATTTGGCCTGCCTTTGCTGTACTCTGCTTGCTGATAAGGAAAGCCCACAGATGTGACACTCAGTTATGTTAAGTTACATTTCATGCTTTACACCAAAAACATGCAAGAACATCCGCCCCAGACAGGTTAGTACGTGACCCTTCCCACCCACCGCAACTGGAGCCTGGGGGCATCTCCAGTCTATGAGGAGCAGGAGCTCCCACTGTTTCTCCCAGTAAGGGTTTCCCATCCCAAGGAAGCTCAGAGCAAGAGAGGGGTTACACGAGGCTGGAGAGGCTCCAATGAATGGCACATGCATCAGGGTGGGGATCTCAGTGGCTGCCTTATGGAACGTGCAGCATCTTTTATGTCAGGGCAGTGACTGGGGCTCTGTATGAGGCTGGTGATGCTACCAAGGAGGGGTTGGTTCCCCTCAGGCAGCTTGGGAGGGATGAGCTGGCAGCAGTCAGGCTCCTCCATCATCCCTTCCCATAGAAAACATGGGAAGCTCTGCAAAACGAGGCAGGATGGAGGTGGGGACCACAGTTCAGAGGGTCCATCCTAAAAGATGTCTGCCCACAGTGTGGGGCTGCAGAACCCCCCCAGGGATTCCATTCCTCCACCCCAGCAGGGTTTGTTGGGGTTATTCCCTTCTACAACAGGATTTTAATCTCCATGTTCCCAGGGAAACACAAGGGAAATCCTCAGAACAATGAAACTGGAGCAAGTAAAAGCCTCCAGCCCTTCCAAAAACCCTCTCCAACTTCTCGGTCACAGCTTGGGTCTCTTTGCACTGCAGTGATGACTTCTCAGTCTTTCTGCAGCTTTCCCTCTCCTTGTTTCCTATGGCCAACTTCAACACAGCCCATCTGATGATGGATTCAGCATCCAGCTTTTAGCCCCATTCCCTGTTTTTTTCCAGGCTCCAGGCAAAGGATGCTTTTGCCCCAGGGAAGTGGGAGGTATTCTTCCGACAGTGCTAATTGAACATGGAACTCCTCCAAGCAGACACTGTCAGCCTGGGGACTCCAGAAGTAAATGTATTAAGACTTCCTCCAAGGAGATCACTGGCAAGGAAGGCAAAATCCTCCCTACCTGGGCTGGCTCCACTGCCTATGGAAGGAGAGGAGATTCCTCTCATGGGAAATAAGGACACAAGATTCAACATCAACATCACGTTTGCTGCCATAGGAGCTCAGTGTGTGGCACTTCCATCCAGAGCCAAATTGGCCAAGTAGATCTGAGCGGGTCAAAATGCTGCCCCTGCACAAAACAGGACTATGGACCCATGAGAGCAGCCAGGAGCTGCCCTGCAGGCGCCACAGCTCCTCCAGGCACGGATGCTCCCAGAGAAAGGGCTGGGAAAGGTCCGCTTTGTTTGGAGGAGAGGAGGAAAGGCTTCCCAAGAGACTCTCCCATCTCTTTTGCCAGGACCTCCGAAACACAATTCAAGGCTTTGCTGAGGAAAAGCATCTTGTAACAGAAGAAACCACCAAGATCCAAGACAATAGGCTGTCCTGGTGCAAATCCTGATCTGGCTGCAGGGAATGTGTCCAGGAGATACGCCTGCATGTGTTGTGTTTGCCCATACAACCACCACACCAACTCCAAATCCAGGAGCACACTGGGCTACATGATGCATAGAAAGCCTTATTCCCACAGCCTGAGGGGAATATCTGGGGCACAGAAAGAGGGGAACAGTGGTTGCATAGGCAAACACAGGACAGATCAGAGATGGACTTTGCTGAGATCGTACCTGCCTGCCACAGCTGTGTTTTGTTTTCCCTCAGGGATGCTAGCAGGCAATGTTCTCTGCTGCCTGTTGCATCCCAGATGAGAGGCTTTGTTAAGCACATGATTCTGCAAGGCTGCAGAATTAGCAGTGTTTGCAGAAGTCAAAGCTCCTGGAGTCCACTCAGCGGTTCACATCTCTGCATCAACCAGGATGCAACCACAAACACCCCAGACCGAAGCCCACCAGGGTCCCCCTCGGGCACACACAGAGAAGAGGATGGTTTCTCTCTCCTCCCTGCTCCCCTACCTGCAACACGTAGCCCTCCCGGGCGCTCTGCTCTCGGCCCAGTGCCACTTTCAGTTGGTCCTGCAGGTGCCGGTTCTGCTCCAGGAGCTCCAGGGCCTCCTTCTGCTTCTGCTCTAGCTGGAGGGACACAGTCCAGAGAGTTGAGCAGGGGGTCAGTCATAAGGAGCAAGGGGTTTGGAGGGGATATAGAACAGTATGAATGGGGCTTCTGATGGCAACTCTGCTTTCCTCTGCTCCGGGATCTGTGTTTCGTTTTGCCAGGCAAAATCCCTCCCCACTGAAAGAACTGTATTATGTGTTAGTTTAGTTCCTAAAGCTCACTGCAGCAAAGGCTGAATGGCACCAGCTTGTGCCAGGCATGACCCTGGCAAATCCCAGCCCAGTTCAGATCGGAGATACTCCTGGTTACTCCATGCCTGTACCCCTAATCCACCTCAACCCCAACTATCAGCAACCTTTGTTATCCCAGGCATGGATCTCTTCAAGTGAGCTGAGTCTCCTCCTTTCTCTTCCTAAAATCTAAGATTGTCTGATGTAGGCCCCACAGAAGGGGAACCTCTGCAGTGTGTGCTACAACTGATGCCAGGTATAGTTTTGTGGACATAACCATAGACATAAATCTCTACAGCTGCAGGAGCTTGATGTTAGGGTCTGGTTGATACACACCAGTTGTGTCCATCGCATCAGAGCCAGGATGACCAACAACCAATGTGACTGCAGGCTGCATTGGCTGGGAGGGGGTAACAAAGTGCTACTCAAGAACAGCCCTGTCTGTAGCCATGGGAACATGAAAGCTGCTGGCAGGGTTGAACAGGAATGGACACGGATCTGTGCCCTGCCAGCTCCCCAGGGGACCCTACAGCATCCCTGTCCCTTGCCACTGCAAAGCAGGGATAAAAGCAGCTTTTTAAAGCCTTGCTCAGGCTTCCTATAGTTACCCCAGTGACCTGTTTCAGCACCCCAGACACCCTCCTTTACCTCCTTCTCCAGCAACGTGGTCAAGTGCTGCTTTGACAGCCCCTCATCCCGGTCCTCAGCATGTGCGAGATGCAGCGGCGCGATGGGGATCTGCTTCTCCTCCCGCAGCGGCGTGGTCTCCACTTGATGCCAGCGCTGCTCGATCTCCACGTGGACGTTCTGTGGCTTGATATCTGCTGGCACGGGCAGGATCCGATCCACTTCCATCCTCAGTGCCTCTTCCGACCCTGCTCCATCCACAGCATCGATCATCTCAAAGCGCTTGCGCCGTTCCTCCCGTCGCCGGGCCCTCTCCCGTTCCAGCTCTCCTGTGTCGGCGTCGGTGGCACCGGTGTCCCTGTGGAAGGCAGCGGAGCCGCTGCTGGAGGAGTCTGCAGTGTTTGCACGTTCCTGCACCAGTGCTTGCTGGATGGGGCGAAATTCAGCCCAGTCAAAGGTCTTGGACCGTCCTTCTCGCCGGCGCTCCCGGGCACGGCTCCGCTTCTGCTCTGGGTCCAGCTCAGCTTGTTCCACATCTGGCTTCTCGCTCGGCTTTGGACCAGTCTCGAAGGAAGAGCTTGTTTTGCTTTTCTCTTCCGGCAGAGAGCTGTGAGGACACAGAGAGGGTGAAAGGAAGTGTCAATGGGTGCTTGAGATAGCCAGGCGCTCCCATGCATGCCTTGAAGAGCTGGGTGGAAAGGGGCTGCTGGAAGCCCAAGCCAATGCCACGTGGGTGCCCCCCTGCCCCTCCATCTCCCATCGCCTCTCAGGTGCAGGAGCTGCTGCTGCCTTTCCCCAGGGTCACACTGGTGTGCAAAGCTTTGGTGCAAGCAACCCCGGCTGCTTTGCAGCTGATCCCAACCTCGCTCCTCCTCAGCAGCCGCCCCAGGGCTGGTGACCATGACCCAGCAGCAGCCTGTGGCCAAGGCAGCCACCCCAAACCATCCTGGCCAGGCAGGGAAGAGGCTTCCAAAGCTCCTCCAGCATCCGGTGGCTGGCTCAGTGCCCAGCACCCTAGGTGCAGGGCTCCATGCACACACACTGGTTGATGCAGCCATAGTCATGTACTTGCAGGGAGGAGGATGCCACCAGTCCCACTGAAGTCAGTTTGGCTTCAGAGCTGTGGGGTGGAGTAGCACAGAGCAGCTCCCAAAGGTCTTGGGTAAGAGGGGGAAAGTTTTCCTTGAGCTTGGCAAAGTCGGGGTATTAATGGGTTGAAAACTTCTCCGTGCCACTATCTGCACTGAAGGCACAGACCTCCCCTGGGGAACCAGCCTTGAGGGCAGCATGGGGTCTGCACGCTGTATGAGCAGTTGTCAGGGCAGCAAAGGAGAGCAAGAGTTATTCAACAAATGCCCATTTCTCAAGCAAGGAATCATTTTGAGTGCTGAGGTGGTGGGTTGGGAGGGGAGACATACTTGTCAAGCAGGGAGAAGGTAACGGGAAGGTAACACCGTTTCCAACCTATGAGTAATCCATAATGCAGGATTAGCTTATTAATACATGCCAGCCTTCTCACATGCAGATCAACATCAAACCAGAAAACAGCAGTGTGCTAAGACTGCAGAGGAAGCCATCCCGATGGAGTGGCAGGCATGTGCTGAACCCTCTTTGCTACCAGAAGCCCCTGAGATGCCTCCTGAGGCACAGCCCTGCTTGCTCAGGCTGACTCTTAGCTCTTCCTGCTTCCAGTACAACCACAGCCTCCCTGCAGGCTCCAGCCTCCAGCATAGCCTCAATAAGCTTTGTAGGATGGAGTGGGAAGAGCTGGAAAGTGGCTCCCCAGGCCCTTTGCTGCAGGTACATCACTGCTACCAGGGCTCTGATCCATGGGACCACATGCACTGAGATTGCAGTGACCGGGAGGGAGCAGCACAGCTTCTCCTCCAGCTTTGGAAACACAGCCCAGCAGCCAACAATGTCATGGATGTGCACACACCCAAAACAAAGGATGGAGCAGAAGAGATGACTCTGCATGGGTCCGGGGCTAGTATCTTCCGATGCACTTTCAACCACCACCAAACCACATGCTCAGTAGAGCTGGGTTACAAGACACACAGGCTAAAGGCAGCTCAAGAGAGAACTCCTTTTTCAGCTCTGTCACTTGCAGCTAATAGAATAAACCCAAAAGGCACCATGATGAAACCTCCTCGCTCCCTAACCGTGAGAAGATACTGCACAACTCCAAAGCCAGGCATTCAGTCTGGAGTCAGTGATTAGAGCTGCATTTAAGATCAGTACAACAGGGATGAGATTTGAGTCTTAAACTGGAGAAGAGCACAAGGAATGGGCTCTTAGGGTCCCTTGGATGCTGCTGAGAGACAGAAAGGATGCTGCTTTGAATAACACATGGAACAATCTTGGTATTTCTAGAGGTGACACATCCCCCAAGCTCATTTCTCCTCTGCTGCTTTCCAAAGGGCATGGGATGTGTGTCAGGGAGCAGCCACTGGGGACTGAATTAAGACACTCATCAGACTGACCCAAAGGTTCTCATTTTATCTCCTGCAAGCACCCATGGCTATTAATTCTGCTCACACATCTCACATCTCCCCCATCCCACATTAATTCACAACACGTGTGTGTGTGGAGGATCTTTGCCTTGAAATGGTATTTATAGGTCAAAAGGAGAAGTTGGGGGTTTAATACATGTGGCTGTGGGAATGGTGTGCTCAGGAAGCTACAGGCAACTGGGGGAGCTCTGGGGAGCTCACCCTCACTGGGGAACCAGTGCCCCGTCATTGAAGCAGCCACCTTCCTGCTTGTGGGTATATTACATCTGCATGGTGATCATTAGCAGAGGGTAATTAGTGTCTCTGCAGACTGCAGGGCAGTGCTGAGGGCAGGGAGCAGAGAAGCATCTCCCCCCCCCCCCCACCAGGGGCTAACACATGCAGCAATCTAAACAGCAATTAGGACTTGAGTAACGAGTGTGTTTGGCTCAGTGGAGACACGGCAGTGGGTTAAGGAGAGACAGGGCTGCAGGAGTGTAGGGAGTCAGAGCAGCCCTAGGGATGGAGTAAACCCCATCACCATCCCAGCACAGCCAAGCACCCAGGCTAACATCCCTCTTGCACCCCAGCCATGCTGTGCAGACACTGGCCACCTCTCCACCATAAGCTTTTGGCAGTCTCCTTTGGCTTTCTAGCAGCTCTGTTCACAAGGAGAGTGCAGGTGTTAACGATGGGCCTGAAGCCAGGCGGAATGGGATGGGATATCCCACACCATAGCAAAGGGCTATGGTGAACACAGCCCTGCTCCACGCACGGCACAGCCCTTCAGCCCACAGCAACATGACTAACCCACGTACCCCATCCAAACCGTGCAAAACGATAGAAGTGCACCTATAATTCCCTTTTCCCCAGGCTCAGGATTGTGATTCATGGTCTATTAATGCAGTGTAACGAGTTACTGCCCCGACTGCTACCTGCACTTGGACCCTCTCATGAGGGTAAGCCAAGCCAAACCACGTTGCATGGACCTGGAGCAGACGCAAAGGCAGAAAGCACAGGACTGCTGCGCTGCAGTAACCTGTTGGGCTATATCTGGCTCTGAAAAGAAAGAGAGATGCCCTCCAATTTCCTTGGTCTTCTTCATCTACAGTCACATCGGAAGATACCAGTGTGGGGAAGTGGGGAAATCAAGTGTCAGGACCAGGTTGCTTCTTCCCTTCTCTCTGGCTTTTATTTAATGGATAAAATAATAAGGGAGGGGGAGGAGAAAGAAAACTAAATGGAGACTGCAGGACTTCCCATCCGAGGTGCAGAAAAGGAGCATGCAGTGAATCACGAGATAATACAAACCACAGAACGTTAATACAGGAGAGAACACAGTTTTCCAACCTGGGCTTCAGCACGGATAGTTTCAAAGAGAAGTTTTTCCTGGGATTGCATGGAAATCAAACACACACAGGAATGAGGAGAGAGGCGGCTTCCCCGAAACCCCCGTGAAGATCCACCAGAGCTCGGGCAGGGCTGGGAAACAGTGGCCAAGTGCCAAGCAGGATGGGGAAGGAGAGGCTGGAGCACCTCCATGTCATCAGCACCGGGTGGGAAGAGCCATTCCATCAATGCAGGGACAAACCTGGCAAAAACCTGTTTGTTTCAGCTACAGTAAGGACAGGAGACGGAGTTAATGGTGTGTCCGTGTCCACGAAGCCTGGAAGAGGTGGCCCATACGAGTGTGGCTGGCACAGTTAGCTGTGAGGAGGTCAAACACCCTTTGGCCACAGCCACAAGCGCCCACAGAAGGAACTCTGTGAAGCGAGGGAGTCCCTTCCTCTGGCACTGGTGGCAGGAGGAGATGCAAATGTTACTACAGGGAATGAGCTCTGGAAGACCAAAAGAGGAGGGAAGATTTGCTGGCTGGAGTTTAAAATCACATCCGAGCCAAACAGCCTCTAAACTGAACCCTGGGCTTGTGCTGCTGTGACCCACGAAGGGGATGGGCAGCCCATGCTGAGCAGTAGCCAGAGGAAAGGGGGAACCCTTTCATACAACTGATTCCAAGTGGTTTCACAATACCTGGTAGGAATCCAGAGGAGCCTTGATATAGGAACAGTATTGCATATTCCTACGTACAAATTAAAGCCACATTTTCAACCCTCTTTGAAATGTGCACGAGTTAAAAGAGTAACTCAGCATATCAGCATCCCCACAAAGCGTATCCAAAATAAGCCCAGAGAGAGGGATGTGAGAAAGAGATGCAGCTTCCAGGAACGGACAGGCTCAGAAAGAAGAAAGAAAAGGGATAAGGGAAGAGTTATTCCTGCATAGCAAACCAGACAACTGCAGGGGATGCTAAACTCCTCCCTTTACCTTGTCACATCTGGAGCAGTGGTGGGGCGAACGTGCTTCATGATGGTCTGGATCCAGTTGCGGCGAATGCCCGTTGTCATGGCAGAGAGGGTGAACTCCCCTTCCTTTGTCTAGGGAAGGAGGAGAATGGGCTCAGAGTAGCTGATGGCACCCATCAGGATCATCCCACACGCCCCAGTACCACCCTGCACCCAGCCCCAAGCACCCAGCGCTGGGGCATTGCTGCCTGGCTGTGTGGAGGTCGCATCCAGCCCCTCCATCCCCATGCTCACAGTGGAAATTAGGCCATAAATCCCTGGCGCATTTTGGGGGTGCTGGGTGGCCTCTCTTATGTGTCTGGGGAGATGTTTCCTTTGCCACAGATGAGCATCCCCAAGCAGTAACACAGCATAAGTGGCCCCATTGGCTGTCCCACAGCCAGACTTCCTCCTTCCCGTGTTTTCCTTACATGGATCTGGAAGCCGTAGTTTCGCTGAACCGGGTACTCAGTAACATCATAGCACGTGGATAAATCGATTTCTCCATCCAGGTCAGCTGCCTGGAGAGGGAATAAGTTGAAATAAGACACAATACTTTACCAGCCTAACGTGTGGTGGGCTCACAGGGAGCATCTTTGATAAGCACAAAGCTTGGAAGGTCAATGCTCAAGGACCTTGGCATCTGGGAAGACAACTTGTCTTGAGGTTGGCCTGGGAGCACCTGGGTGCAGAGCAATAAGCTGAATGCTGATGGAGAATACACTTACCTCCTCAGCCACTGAATCCCGGTAGTATCTCAGGCTCTGGTCAGTCAGCACAAACCAGTGCTTCTTCCACTAGGAAACAATGAAGATGAGGCAGTTACACTCCTGCTCCTTCCCCACCAGCACGGCTCAGGCAGCTTGTCACAGTCACCCAGCACAGACACCCTCATTTCCCCTCAACAGGATGAATGGAAGGTAAGGAAAACCAGGGAAAGGGATTGCTAACAGCCAGCACACCCATGCTGGCATCAGTGCCCACCTCTGAGGCTGTGACAGAGCAGCACATCCTGCATCCCTCTGGGAATGGACAGGAGGAAGGCAGCAGTGGCTGCTTCCCTCAGAGCCAGCTCAGAGACATTTATTTATTCCTTGGCCTTGCCATTTCCCCAGTGCTTTGAAGGCCTTATCTGAGCCTCATTACTGACACCAAAGAGGTTGCCGGGTCACAAGGGAGCCAGTTGTTCCCAGTCTCATGACTAATAGAGAATGGGAACACTAAACCAATCCTGCTATCCAAGCTGCCCCAGCTCCCCAGAAACCCACGACATGATATCCCACTGTGGGCTTTGAAACGTCCCCAGGACAGAGAACCAGATATTCCCACTCCAAGACACCCTTTGCATAGGGCTTGCACACAACCACTGCTGACTGGCTCCAGCATTGTACAAATTCCCTGCCACTGCTCTGCACCTGCAACTGGTTTCTCCCTTGTGGAGCATGGCCCAATACTCATCCACCCTGCAAGGGCACTGGAGCTTTGTCAGTGCCAAGAGCAGCTCCATGTGCAGCCAGCACATCCAAGTGAGCGCTGGCTGCTAGAAATCAGGACTAACCATGGCACCAAAAGACCAATATGAAGGGCAGAGCTTCCCCCAGACTCACCTGCCCATCCTCATACTGCTTTGTCAACCAGCCCTTCTTGAAATTCAACAGGTCAGGCTGCAAGAAAGGAGAAGGGTGATCAGAGGGGACGGGAAAAGCATCTGCACCCAGAAGCAACAGCAGCAGCTTGATAAAACACAGTACAGCAATAAGAGGCCAGTAACAGCTAAACTCAGAAAACCATACAATAGTTTGCATTGGAAAGGACCTTTTTAAAGGTCATCTAGTCCAAACTGGATCATTATACTGTGGTGGCTAAATGTCTGCTCCCAGGAGGAACAAAGACCTGCTGTATGGTTTATTCAGGCTGTTCTCTTCCTAGCACTCCCCTTGGCAATCTCCTACTGCTGCACCAGCATTACAGAGGAAGGAGAAGCAAGGAATTAGCAAGACTGCAGGCAGTTTTGTCCCTCTATTATATATTACAAAAGAAAAACAATGTGTAATGGATGCAAGGCTGCAGAGTTCAAAAAAAGGCTGGGAATCCAGGGAATCCAAGCACTGCATCACCCAAATGACACCTGCACTTTACTCCAAAAAGGATGCATTGGGATGTTGAAGCTCTGAGAAAAGCAACCGAGGCAGTGTGGGATAACTCCTTCCAGCCCTCACTCCCAGCCCTGCCCATGTGCAGGGAAGGATGTGGTGGAAATGCTTTCACTCCCTCGAGGCTGAGCTCTTCCAGCTGCTCCATGTGCTGCAGAGTGGAGGAGGAAAGGACAGCAGCGTGTGAAATGCAGCTGTGGTGCCTGAAACAGGGTACAGCAATGGGATCAATGGAAAACAGGGGTCTGGAAGGCTGTTCAATCAAACCGATGCTATGAAGCACGCGTATCTGGGTGTTCCCATCGTGGTGGAAGCCCAGCCTCATTCCACAGAAACAGGGGGAAGTAAATGCCATGCTGCCCTTCATGAATGCCTATGGAACAGGATGAGAGAACAGACAGACACTAGCTGGAGCAGCCCTGGCTGGATCTGCTGATGAGGCAGCAATAAACCATGGACAGACTGTGGAGAATATTGCATTGGCCATGACTACATCCATCTCTAAAGCAGGTTGAAAGGTGGGTATCCTGATCTCAGCCCTAATTTACCCTGAAAGCAACACCACCACTTATTCTCTGCTGAAGTGCAGGTGGGATCGTGCTCTTAGGGTCTGGATCCTGTTGAAGCCCTTTCTTGTACTACAGGAGAGCATCAGGAAAAGAACCTGCATTTGGATCAAAGATAACTGGTTCCCAACTAAGCACTCTGCAGAGAAGGAAAACAGAAGGACTACAAGAGTTAGTTTTCACTTATTATTTATCAACTAGGAATAACCAGAATCTTCTGGAAAAGCAGATCAATCTCTCCTCAGCATGATTCATCCTGCACCTCTTAGTTTCCCTAAAGCTTAAGCAAAGCTGTAGAAGCAGCCAGAGAGGAGTGATGCTGCTAAGCAGTATATTTATGTTTCAGAGCAGGCTGCAGTGAGATACTACAGAAACACCAGGAGCAGAAGGTTTCTCCTGTAGGTCCTGTTCCATATGGAAATCCCTGTGCTTTCCTGAGTGCTCAGGGCAGACAGGAGAGCACAGACTGTGCCTGAAGCTGCAAAGCAGCATGAAGTGTCTGGGACCAGCTGCCACTGAAAGGTGTAGACTTTAGAAACCAAACTAAGATGAAGCACTAGATGGAAGGGATACCCAATGCAGCAAAGCCACAGCTCTGCTGAACTCATAGAGCCTAACAAGGGATGAACTCTCCCTTGGCTTTTATCCTGATGGATAACCAACCTGATCTGACACAGTGACCTTCATGGGGAGGGGAGAGTCTTGCAATCCTGGTTGCAAGCCAAGCAGGCGTGGCACAATAAAAGTGTATTTAATGCAAGGAAAAGGTTTTCTTCCCATTGACTTCCCTGCCTTTGCTGCATGCTGTGCATTGCTACTTCATGTGTGCTTCTTGCACCTTTTTCTTACCACCATGAATTTACAGTCACTCTTATGGCTGTGTAAGTCTACAGGAGGACTCAGCCACTGCATTTTTCTGCAAGTCCTTGAATGGAAATTGCCCATCCACAAAAAATGCAGCTTGTATTTACAGTGGCTCTGTAATCTTTGTGAGAGATTAGCAAGTGTATTTATTCTGTTCCGCCAGAAGGGTGGTGAGTGAGAGGAAAGCATTCTGTGTTTGTTCTGTACTGTTTGCCTTCAGGTCTGCTGAGCATCTGAAATATGCAAAAGGAGGAAAGCACAGGAGGGAGGTTTGGCCCTTCCTCACAGCCTTCATCTCGCTCACACTCACCTGCAACTGCACTAACATCAAGGTAGCGGCATTAGAAAACCAGGCCATGTGTCAGCTCTGTCTGAAGATCCATCAGTCATGACCCAGGGACAGCACAGGCAAAGAGGAGCTCTGGCTGGTGACCCAAGCACCTCAGGGGTGACCTACGGCATCAGTGTCTAACACATCGAGCAAAGCATTGAGGAAACAGGGTATTCCAGGGAAAAACAACAACCAAGACAGCTGATTTCCATGCTGCTGCTGTACGTGAAGGAAAAGGACTCCTTGCAAGGCTCTGTTTTAAACAGTAGATGGAAACAGGCAAGAAGTGCAGCTCTCTCCAGCTGAGCCCCTATGACTCTCAAGATCAGTCACTGAAACCTGCTCCCTATCTGTGTGTATCCTATATCCTGCTTATGAGGAAAACAGCAGACAGTCCAGTTTTCACTGGACCTGCCTGGGAAAGGCCTCTCACATCCTCTTCCAAGGCACAGGACATGGCCTTGGTGTCTCACCGTCATAGAGGACTCCGTGGACCTTCTGTCCAGTGACTTGGCTCGACGGTGCGGGGACAGAGGAGATGCAGACACATCCAGGATGGAGCCCACAGTTGCAGCTTCACAAGTGAAGTCCTGCGTGAACAGCGTTAGCCCAGATCAGTGCAGGAACTAGGACAAAGTCCTGCTCTCTTGGCTCATGGCATAAAAATCCCTGTTATTTAAGGGGCATCTCAGACTCAGAACAGGTGTCATTGCACTGGCAACACATTTCTGTCCCCTCAGGCATTAATTTGTTCCCAATATATCTAAGTGTATCTGGGACTCTCAAAACTACTCATTTCTTTTGTTACCTCACCCCATCCTGCTGTGTCCTGCCATGGCAGAGCTGAAGTTTCCCTGTTTCTATTTTGGAGGAAGGAGAAAAGACAGCCTGATTTTCCACTCTGCAGCTGGGCCATAGGAGCAGAGGAGCAAGCAGCAAACCTGCATAGACTGAGCACAGAGTGCTCTGGCTCCTGTATGAGCCTGCCTGTGAGCCAGACCCCCTGCTCCACCCAGGGCCAAACCCTATATAGCTAAGCCTATAGCTAAACCCGCCAGATCCCATCTTCCAAACCCTGTAGGACATCGGATGAGCAGCTTACCCGTTTCCGTGGGAAAACCCTCTTCTCACTCCTGCCCTGCCGTGTCTCACTGGAGAGGGCAGCACCGGCTGACACGTTCGTTTCCATATGCTCTGCATTCTCAATATCTAATGCCTCAAATTTTTCAATTACCTGGGATCTCCTGAAAAACAGAGAGGAAAAGGGAAACCAGAGCCGGTTTAAATCCCAGAACTGAGCTGAACTTTACAACCCCACAAATGCCCACGGACACCGCACTTTTGGTCCCCGTTTCTCCGCATGCCCCAGCGTGCACCAATCCAGGGTAAAACACCCTAATCTGACAATGGATCATTGAAAGTGGGGACAAAACCTCCCTACTATCCTCTTAAATCCCTAGAAACCCCTTGCAAAACCAGCAATAGCTTTTTACTTGTGAATTTTACAGCCCTTTGAGAGGCTGGGATTAAGCTTTGGCTCAAGCTTTGTCTTTACCCTCCAGTCCTGCAGCTACCAACAGCCCTCCCCAGGCCACAGAGCAGAGACACATCAGACCAAGCTGGGTGCAGAGGTAATGGGTGGCTCTGTGTTCACTGCAACAGACAGCCTGTAAAAACAGCCCCACAGAGGTAACACCCAAAGGGCTGCACTGCGAGAGGAGGGTTCGTAGGTGCCTCCAGACAACAGGTCTGACTTGCAGGTCGTACCATTTGAAGAGGCATGAGAAGAGGAGCACCCTGTGCAGGCACAGCAGGGCATCCCCTGGAAAACCATGGGGCTCAACCCTCCTCTCAAACTGGTCTGCAAATCCAGTATGGACAGCAGGGAGCACAACTTGGGCTCTCACACGCTGCCCTGGTGACACTGTGGCACTTACATCTCTGAGGATGGAGGAGAACTGTGAAGAAATGTGGATAGAGCAGGAGCCAACCCCAGATCAAACCTAAATGGGCTGTTCCTAAGAAAGAGATTTTACGGGTGGAATTAAAGCACCATTTCAGCATGAAAAGCTGTTTGCTGACCCATAGGAAATACTGGAGTTTTCAAAGGACCTGCTGGTGTCTAAGTTTGCATGCCCAGGTCTCTGGAACAACCTCAGGCCTTTGACCACAACATGGCAACACGAAGCAATAACCCACCACCACCACACATGCCAACTGAGCTCCAAGCTGTGGGGTTTAAAGCTCAGTTTTGAACCTCCCCAAAAGCTCAGTTCAGGTGGGTTCTGGATACAAAATCGGGACCCACTCATGCTGCATATCAACTCAGGGCTGCTCGTTCTGTGTGAACCTCCAATGTGCATGGAAACCACAATGGCAACAACATGAAGGGAAACAGGTTGTCAAAAATAACATTTTTACACTTCCCAGAGAAAGAACAGCAGATTAAGGGTTCAAAACCCATGAAACATTCAGTTTTAACCACCATTTGCACCAAATTCCATCAATGAAACCAACAGTCTGAGCGTATCACATCCCCCAGGGGGCTGGGGACCCCCACTGTCGCTCAGAGCCAGGCTGCCAGGACTTGGTGCTGAAGCCCACAGCCAAAGAGGAAGGGACAGAATTGGTTATGGGAGACTTTGCTTTGTAAATCCAAACACCTCTATAACGTTTATATGGGACATCTTTTCAGCTCCTGCTGCCTCCCAGCTTGCAGGCTGTGAGCAGGCAGACCCCGGGCTTGCACAGAGCTCTCAGTCCCCCTGGGATGCTCTGCTCATGAGATGTCCATTCACATATGCCAGTCTATGAAGCATAAACCACATCCCCCATTCACCAACAAATAGGGAATTGCTTTGAAAACGCAGTATTTGAACCTTTTTCACACTGGCTCAGCCTTCTCTGAGCTTCAGTTTAGGAGGGAGTTAAGAGCTCCATGAATTAACATTGTCTGTGCCCTATTTAGGTGAAGGTCTGAAGAAAACCAAAAATCAGGAGGAAAATAAAACCAAACCAAAACAACCAAATAAAACCATAAAACAAAATCAAAAGCAGGTTGATTTCTCATGAAAGGGGCTGCACCACCAGGTTGTTCTACGGCTTGAGATTGAGATGAGATGGTAGCGAAGCAGGCGAAGTAAAGGTGGACACGTCACACAGCAACACAGCAGGAGAAGGTGGAGAGCAACAAGACCTGGAAGAAAATAAGGCTGGAAAATGAATGAACAGAAGAGGAAATTATATCTCTGCATCTACATATAAAACAAAATCAAAATTATTCCAGTAATTCGGCATTAAAAAAGGGAGGAGGAAAAAATAAATCACTGCAACCAAATCACAGCCCCAGGGGTTAAAATCATCCGGATTACAGGAAAGAATCATCTTTATTTCCCATTAGCTCATTTCAGAGAGGTTACTGCTAGAGATCCTGAAGGAATGGGGAGGGGAAGGGCTGCCCTCTCCTCCCCACCATAAGGGGAGAGCTGCTCCCTCTGAACAGCAGCTCCATGTTGCCAAAATAAGGCTGCGGGCAGGTACCAAGAAGCGTTTGAAAAGCTGCGGTGCTATTCAGTGCTTTCTCAACTACAAAGCTCATCCCAAGTTGTTCCTCGGCCATGCAGGCTGTTAAATCTTTTCCAGGCCATTAAACCTGAGCTGCAGATCTGGGCTGTGAGGTGGAGGGGTGTGGGTAGGGGGAAGGAAAGCTATAAAGACCAGCACGAGCTATTGTTAAAGTGATTTTCTTTGATTGGAAGAGAGGGCTTGTTTTTATTGGATTCATTCATTATTGAGCAGCAAGAAAGACAGTGAGTGTCAGGGAAAGGAAGAGGAATATTCCCAAAAGGTCCACAAAAATGAAGAAGATAGTTTTACAAGGAAAAAAAATATATATATACTTGGGAAAACAGGCGCTCCTCTGTGGGTAAAAGCAGCATTCAGAGCAGAGCCTGCCATATCCATAAGCTCCAGAGAAGGGATATTAGAAAGGAAAGCCTTTTAAGTGATTTCAGGCAGCTATTTATCAAGGCTAGAAATAGACCCTCAGCCCCCTGACCATGCTCCTACAGCAGATCCAGCAGATGCCACAGTGGATTCTTGCTAGCCTGAGCAGAACACAGGGTCAACCAGGAAAACCCACAGGTTTAGAGGCTGCGTCCCTGAAAGTGTGCAAGAAAAGCCAAGTTTGTCAACCAGAAATCCCAATGCTTCCCAGGAAGCTGTGTGAGGAAAGAGCTCCAGGTCTTTGCACCCCAAGGACACCCCACCTGATGGTGGTCTCCTTCCCACCCTCCTGTGATGTGCTGGGATTTATCCCTGCAGCTGCTAAGTCCCACTGGGATACAGGGACCAATGTCTGAGGACATCCCTGAAGCTCTCTGTGCCAAACAGGCTTCAAGATTCATCCATGGGGTTTCCCAAGAGCTGCCCCTGCTCTTTCTCCCTAGGGATGGGTGTGAGATGGGAATCTGGAGGCATGGCAGCCCTGTCCTGCCACGTGCCAGCAGAGGGAACTTGCACTCTGCCGCTGTGCCAAAATCCTGGAGATGATCTCCTGCTTTCAGATTCCTGGCTCTGAGTGGTTGCGAGCTCAGACAGGGCGTGGAGGCAGCCTCAGGTGTAAGTGGTCAACATGGAAAACTTCCATCCCAGTCCTGGATTGAAGTCACGTAGTATTTCTTACTGTAAGGGAACGGGAAGAAGCCTTGGAAATGGCTTCATCTGGAGCTAAGCCTGCAGGTGTGTCACAGGGTACCTAAAATAATCCTTTCCCATCTGTAGCTCTGACACTCGCACTGATTTATGGTGGGTAAACAAAGGAAAAATGGGAGGAAGAACCAAAAAGACCACCACAATCAAAGCAAGTTCATTTGGCTGCACTGCGGGATGAAAGGCTGGCGCCAATGGGGTTGGCATTAAGAGCGAGTGACTTCAGCAAGTGTTCCTGGATGTGTTAGTGGGTTACTGAGAAGGATTATGAGAAATGGTGTTAAACTCCAAGGGAAAAGCTGACCTCAACAGCATGGAAGTGAGTTATTGTATTTGCTCAACCTCAAAGAGCACAGCCTGAGCTTGGAGGAATAAAATGAGAGGGATATGTGGACTAAGTAAATTCAAATTCAAGAAGCAGCCAAGCCAAGCTGAGCAGGGTGCTGGTGAATGGTCATTCTCTGGTGCGATGCTGGACCTGCTCTCTGCCATCATTCCTCTCCCAAACACTGGTCAAGGCTCAGCCCCGTGGGCAGCAAGACCTGAAGACCTGGGGCAGGGCCTGCTCCTCTCCCTACACTCATCCTGCCCTGATAAAAGGCCCTACTGATGAAGCACTATAAAGCTGTTAACAGCTCCAGGAGCCCAGCTGGGCTGGGAAAACAGACTTTTCTTGAGAAAAGGCACCCGCCAGGAGGCACTGAATGGGGCTGACATTAAAAGAGGACAGTCTATGCCAGCAGCATCCTCTCCCAGGCCCATTATCTGCCTGTAAATCTGTTCCTCCCTGCCCTCCTGGTACATCCCAGCTCCATGCTGGATACCAGTGCTGCAGCATACCCCAGGGCTGGAGCAAGGGACTGTCAGCACTGAAGGAACACGCTGTCCTCTCACACTAGGACAGGCACTGGCCAGGGTGTTCAGTACAAGCAAACCCATGCTCTCACCCACACCTGAGCCAACACACTGCACAGCCAGCAAACCAGCAGCCACCAGCCTTCTCTCAGCCCTGCCTCCAGCCAAAGTGGCCAAGGGACCCGTGTGGCATCCTTTTCCATCCTGAGGAAAGCCTAATTCCCAAGGCAGAGAAAGCCAAACCTGTGTTCTTCTCCTTTATTCCCAATACAGCACTTGCTGTGCACACTGCCAGGGCTGGGCTGGGTTTGGGATCCTCCTGCCAACCGGCACAAAGTTGTGCCATACTTCCCAGACCCACTTCCAGCTCTCAGAAGCCAGGCTGGAAAACAATCCTTTAGGGGCTGGGAAGAAACAGAGGAGAAGAGCCTGCTGAAACCGTGCAAGAGAGAACATGCCCGGAGGAAAACCAGGGCAAAGGAATCAGACTGGCAGGCGGCCCTCTCGCCCAAGGCCTGTCTCCTGGTTTGCTCTGCTGCCCTCCCTGCACAAATCCATCTCTCCCAGGGCAAGATGAGCCTGTCCCTCGCCTGGAGAGCATGGAACATGCTGGAGCGTGGAGCAGGCGTGTGTGTGGATGCTTTCCTTCCCTGTCCTCCTCCACGCTAAGCTGTTCTGCAGCCCTGCTTTGGCACTGCACCCACCTCCCCTCTCCCAGATTAATGCCCTGACATTCTGCAACCTCTCTCAGCTCATTAGGCAGTTGCATAAGGCACCTGGCACTAACACCATTTAGAGAGCTAACCTAGTTAATGGTGCCAGCTGCCAGCATGTGCTGTGCTGGGGAGGGAACAAGGAAGGGTGGGCTTGCTTGCAAATACAGCCACTGAGCATCACCCACCTCAGCCAAGCACCCCCAGAGCAGCCAGGCACAGTGATACCTGCCTGTTGGCACTACTAAGGCCATCCCACTGCCTAGTCAGTGTGGATGAGCATCCTTAAACCCAGAAGCACGGAATACAAAGGGATTCTATCCAGGGCTGCGGCCTCACTGCTGTTGCAAGTATGCAAGGAGGAGATTAGCCACTCATCCCTTACCTTCTCTCATTGCCAAAGAGTCGGGCCACTTCTTCTCTCCCAGGGCTACGGGCCCGGGTTCTCCGCTCTAGCCTCTTCCTCTCCACCTGGAAGGCCTCCCGATTACTGATCCTAATGGCCTTGGGAACGTCGGCCAGGGTGGTGTACTGACGGCTGGCTTTAAAAGAAAGGGGACGCCCCGATTTTTCAGCTCCCCTTCCTACATCTCTGCTGCCGGAGTCCTTGTGCGTGGGACAACTGCTCTTCGAATCCAAGGAGTTCAGAGAGAAGCTGTGACTCATTCGGTCGCCTGCTCGGGTACCTGGGGAAGGAAAGGGCTGGGCATGCTCCTGTGAGGGCGATTTGGGATAACTGTACCTGTTGTTCGGGGTGCTGGGGCTGGGGGGGCTCGGTGGGGGCGGCAGCTGCTGCTCTTCCAGCTTCGAGTCTTGCTTGGTCTTCTCCAAGGAAAAGTAACCACTCTCGACACGAGTCTTCCGCCCGCAGTCTATCCGGTCTCCATTCATGGAGCTCTCGTCTAAGGGACACAGAAGGCACTGAGCTTGGTTTCAAGCCTAATTTGGTTCCAAGCTGGATTCTGCTTTTAAAATCACCCTGATTCCACCCAGGACATGGACAGGAAACATGAGCCCCAGCCCCACGCTGTGCCACCTCTTGCACCCTTGGCTTTTCCACTCTCACCATGCTTCATGCCCATGGTGGTGCTGGGGTGGTCTGCAGGGAGATGGGGATGCTGGTCCAACCCTTGGGTCAGGCTTGCACAGATGTATCATACAATTACAGAATGGTTTGGGTTCAAAGGGACCTTAGGGCTCATCCAGTTCCAACCCCCTTCAATGGGCAGGGATGCCTTCCACTAGACCAGGCTGCTCAAAGCTGCATCCAACCTGGCCTTTAACACTTACAGGGATGGAGCCCAACTTCTTTGGGTAAGCTGTTCCACTGCGTCACCACCCTCATAGTAAAGCATTTCTTCCCAATATCTAATCTAAACCTACCCTCTTTCAGTTTAAAACTGTTCCCCACTGTCCTATCACCTTAACCTTCAAACCAAGAAATGGATAGCTGCAATCACAGCTCTGTACTCAATTCCATCCCTATCCTTCCCAGCCTGGCATCAACCAGCTCCATGGGGACAAGTCAATGGACACAAGTCAATGGACACCTCAATCATGGCAGCTGGGAGCGGGCAGGAAACATCCCCCGTCTGAGCAGACACATTAAAGAAACATCCCCAGCCCATGGGACCTGTCCCCAGCCTCTATTGTTCCAGGGAGAACAATGTCAAGGCCTCAGTGCCTTCCAGGGACTCATATGGGACACCAGATGTAAACAGGGCCCTGGAGGAGGAAGCAGCACATAGAGTCTGGCAGCCCCAGCAGCCAGGCCCAGGCTGGGATGTGGAGGGGGTAGAAAAGGCATTTCCTCCTTCCTTTTGCCCCCAGCATGAGGGTAACATCACCTCTGAGGGCAGGCAACCCTATCTCCATGATGGGGCAGGATTGGACATCCACACTGTGCTTTCCCAGCATGTGATACCCATTTTTGCCTTCTTAAACTACAACCTGTAATGCCTTGATCCAGCTCCGACACAGCAAGGATGAGGTCTGCCTCCTTCTTCTTGCTGGGATGCTCCAGGAACCAAACACATGGAAAACCTTTCCCTCTGTGGTGGTTTTCAGCCAGCTCAGCTGCTCAAACCACATCACAGCAGCACCACACCATCTCCATCCCTCACCTTCCTTGCTGTCCAGCACAGAATCCTTCAGGGAGCTGGCAGCCCCAGCCTGGCCTTGCACTGGGCTTTGTGCTGGGCTGATGCTGCTGCCTCCATCTGCTTGGTCTTTGCCCCTCATTTCCTCCTGCCAAAGCGTGGACTTGGTGGCAGGGACCTTCTCGGCACTGGGGATATTGCTGCTGGTCACAGCCACCTTAGCAGGACCGGGCTCCTAAAGAGAACAAGGGACATAGGAGGGTTAGAGGGGTTGCCCCAGCTCCACACACAGAGTCCGTATGGGGTTGTCCTTGGAGGTGTGGGTCCCACATGGCTTGGATGCTGCCCTTGATGCTCAGCCATGTGCCACCACCACAGTCCCAAGGTGGAAACCCTGCCTGAGAGCAGCGTGGTGGCAGACAGGTCAGGACAAAGCACCCATCGCTGCTCTCAAAATGAGTCAGGAAACATCCCTTGCCAGGAAGAGCTTCCAAAACCATCCGCATCTCCCCATGCATCCAGCTGGAAACAGATCCCGAGCAAAGACAAGCCAACAACTGCTTCAGCCAATGCTGCAGCAGCACCTGGCTTTATTTGGGATACGAACTGCTCCTCCCAGCATGGCACACAGGATGCTCTGGCTACCAACACATAACTCCTTGGGAAAAGCTCATCTCATGCTCACACAGCATGCAAGGTCCTTCACCGTTCCACTTGCACTCCAGCTCTTCCCAAAAGCTGCCTGGTTCGAGCATGGGGCTCTGCACTCATATTCATGTGCAGCACCATGGACAAACCGGTCTGTCAGGTCCTGACTCATGGGGAACCTGGAAATGCTCCCCTCACCTCTGCCAAACCCCAGTTTGGGGTGACACTGCACCCTCTGTCATTGATGCAAGCCAACACAGCAACTCCTCATTACCCTCTGCACATCCCCAGTCCTCCTGCAAGCTGTTTCCCAGCCCTTCACAAACACAGACCAACACAAGGCTTGTCTCCTGGGACCCATTTGCCAGGACTGAATTTGCTCAGTGTTATAACTAACATCACCAAAAAAACCCAAAAGGAATCAAGCTTAAGGACACAGGATGGAGGAGAAAATGAATTCTCTGCCTCCAGCAGCTGTGCCCTTTGTCACAGCTGATTTGCTACAGGCCACTGATACAGAATAAAACCCAACCAGCGCTGTTCTCCTCCTGGGTGCTTTGTTAACAGGCTGCTTGTTTGACAAAGGAAATACAACATCACATTGAGCTTTATGCTTTAAAACAATACCCATCATCTTAACGGATCTCAAGGGGCTCTGGAGTCCATCAGATGATGATGGCACCTTGGTGGCCACTGCCCGGGTAGTCCAGGTTGGGTGCATGCCCCAGAAGAGGCAGCAGCTTTCACAACAGGAGATGGCTTTGCTCTTCAGCAGATGTTTTGCTGTTGTTGTATTAAGCTCCTGTATTAGCAGATTATTTTCCTTAAAGCCACCAATAAATCAACGGCCATTAACCCCCCCTTCAAAGACTCTGGATTGTGGGAAGTTTCCCAGCCGCTTGTTCCCTTCCCACAGAGCAGGGAGAATCCAGGAGTGCCTGAGCCAGCAAATAAGGGCTGGGGATAGGGCTTGCAAAGAGCATCCTCTCCACATCAGCAGTCTCCAGTTGGTTTTAGCTCTGCGTCTCCAAATCAGCATTTGGGGATCTCCCAAGGAATGGGTCCTGGCTTTGTTCACAGCCACAACAAGCAGCAAATGACCTCAATTTAAGCAAAATCCCCTTGGAAATGTCACTTGGAAGGAATGCAGTGTTGGAGGTAAACGATTCATGGGCATCCTGCTCCAGGGAACCCTCCTTGAGAACAAGCCCCAAGGTCTCCTTCACCCTCAACCACGCTCTCATTCATTGATCCAAAAGCCCAAAGCTCAGCACATATAGTCTTACACATCCCTTCCACACACCCCCATATAATTATTTGTAGATATGTACTGAATTAGACAGAGATGAGGGCCAAAAAGCAGTCTATAAGCAAGCAAAGACATTAACTCTGTGGAGGAACAGCTCCAAAGAGAAGCAGTAACCAAAATCAGCCAAACAGGCCTAAAACAGGCTTCCAGCTGCATGAAGTGTCTGGGCACGCTCTGCTTACCTGAGCCTGCCACACCCCTGTGCAAGCAGAGAGCAGCACCTCAAATCCCACATTTCAGCCCCAAATCCTGCAGGCAAAGGCAGCTTAGTCTCTCCTGCTGCCTGCACTGGAGTAAAGCAAAAGCTGCAAGAGAAACCTGCCCTTTTTGCCCCAAAACTGCAACCGTGCTTGCAAAGCAAAGGTGAAAATGCCTCTAGGATTGAACCAAACAATCCCTGTCCAAAGATGCAAAATGATGGGGGGAGCTGGAAACAGCCCTGATGCCCCCGGAGTGCCAGGCTGCAGCCAAGGAAAGGCTGCATGGGAATGAGAAAATGCACTAATATCCATTGTTTCAATGCTTTTTTCAACTCCTAAAGGTGTCCATCCCTCCCTGAGCAGCTCTCAGACAGGATCTGCTGCTGGATGAGTGCACTGCTGTCTTAGAAAGAAATCAGGCTTTCTCCGCCAACACACAGAGAGGGAGCTGAACAGCAGCCAGCTCCGGGAGAAGCCATTTCACAGAGGGGGATTTGGTGCTGCTTTTCTCCCCAGCATCCTCTCTCCTTCCCTGGACCAGCTGCCTGCATCGGCATGGGTCAGGAAACAGCAGAAAGACGCTTTGCAGGTTGCTCCGGAGTACCCAGCATCCCTCTGGCCGCAGGTCCCACACAGAGGTTGGTTTAGCAAGTGAATTTGAGCCTTTTTCCAATGCCAATGGCATGGAGAGAGTGGAAGGAGGGTAACAAGTGGGATGGGGCTTGGAGTGGATCACCCCAAGCCAAGGAGGTGGCAAGTGACACCAAACTCTATGCTCATCCCATCCCCAAGCACCTGGGAAGCCTGTCTGCCCACAGGGAGCCAGCATCCTTCCCGCAGCCGCTTCCCTTATTTGGTGCTCAGGAGCTCGGATCCTGTACAGTTTCCAAGAAGTTTCCATGGTGATGAAACGTAACCCAGAATGATGTTTTTCTGGCTCTGCGCCTCTTCTCCTTTCCACCCTGTCCCCCTCCTGAACCCAGCCTGGGTTTAGTGTTGTGCCAGGGATGGGGTGAGCATCCCTGCCCTGCTCCATCAGCTTGCTGGGGTGCTCCAAATGCGACAGCCCCCTCCACAGGGCTTGAGGATGGGCAACTTATAACATATTAGCTCTTAGCCATGGAGAGAGCAGGCATCTTCCCTCGAGCATCACCAGAGCCAGAGCTCGAGGGGCTGTAACGATCCCAGGAGAAGAATTCCAGCTTGATGTGCAACAACACATCATCTCCCCCCTATTTTCTTTTCCCATTGCCCAAAACCTTTTTATCAACTGCAGTGATGGAGATTTGATTCAAACAAACACCATATCAAACCCACCATGGCCCGTGTTGTACCAGGACCACCCTGAGGTCTCCACCAAAGGGCACCTTAAGACAGGGGGCTCAAGGATGCTGTTTTCAGCCCCATGGCTCAGCCGCAGGAGCCCTCCCAGCCGGTCCCCTGCAGTGGTGGAACACATACCCGGAGGTCAGGCAGCCTCAGGGATGCGGCTGTTCTCAGCCCCAGCGACAGACCAGGGTGGCCTTGGGGTCATGTTCCCCATCTGTGGGATTCTCCCCCATTCCGGCCACGTGGGAGCCCAGCAGGAACGAATGAGTCACGGCCAGGCCCCACTCTTTACCATTTATAGTCAAATTGAGCATGAAGCCACTGCTGAATCCCTGGAGAGCCCGGCTCTGGCCCCCGGAGCTCCCAGCCTGGCCCTGGCCTTTAGTATTTTCCTTTCATTCCCATTATCTCTGGGGTCATCTCAAAGGGGGTAACCGGAGCCTGATGGAATTTCAGGCTCTTTCTGCCAAAATGGCCCAGGAAGGGGCAGCACCGCTCCTTGGTCCCCTATGGGGACCACACAGATTTGTGCAGGACACCCAGGGCAGCGTGTGTGGGGCTGATGCCACTAAACAGCACCCAAGGGGCAAAACATGGTCCCGAAGCAGGCAGAAAGCAACAGCGTGTGAGCCTGGGAAGTGATGACTAGGAATGAATCCACACCACCCTGGCTCTCACCCTCTGCAGAGGCAGCATCAGCCTGCTGGACCAGTGGGTTTGGGGCATCTTCCCCAGAAGCAGAGTAATGCCAGGGTCCTGAAAGGGAGGCAAGGGACTGACGTGTCCGCCCCTGGGGTTACCTGGGGAGTTGGGGGCTCTACCTTCCTCTTCTTCTTCTGATTCTGCTTGTTTGTCCTTGGATAGACTATCAGCATCTCCAGCCACCTGCAGGCAGAGAAAGCAGAAGGTGAGGTGTGTGCTGAAGGGCAGCGCGTGGGGATGGGAGTGATGCTCACACTCCTGTAACACAGCTTCCCACAGGCTGTGGATCTCAAAGCCCACCAAGGGGAGCTCTGATCACACTGGCTGAAGGGATGCTTCCCCATTCTGCCTCCAGAGCAGGCTCCCTGCAAGCTCCAGAAACAGAGAACCTGCATTTCATCCCTAATGCCAGCCTTGGGGGGTTTATAACTTGACCGTAAGCACAACCTCAAGCTGGAGCTGGGCACACAGAGGGGTCTGCTTCTCAACCTTGTCAGTGTGGTAAATAGTACCCAGAAATCCTCCCAACCACCTACTGGGGGACAATGAGACAGGATAGGAGGGGAAGAGGGATGACCCCTGGGTGCTTTGGCTCTAACTGCACTCACTGCAAGAGTGAGGCCACGGCCAAGGCTGACATAGGACAGGGATTCAAGGATCCTGAGAGGCACAAAGACTCCAGCAGGACCTTCCCCCTTCAGCGATGCCAACACCCATACACTGCACACAAAGTGCTTTTGTCCAAGAAAAAGCAGCATAAACTTGGCATTGAGAAGCCCATGCCCTGCACAAGCTGCCTGTTTGGGGGACCCTCCTGTGCCCTCCTGACAACCTGCCCCTGCAACTCTGAACATCACAGGGATCCATGGATCACTGGGAAACGCTCCCGCTTCAGCTATCCCTGCTTCCCTCTCCTGCTCCCCACACTTCACACACTGCTGTAAAGCGTTTTAGGATGACCACATCAAGTGGGGTTTGGTTAAGCAGTAAGTGCCAGAAGCACGGAATGAACATAAACCAAACTCTCCTCCGGCTGCAGGAATCCTCCTGTCGTGCTGCAAGTGCAGACGGAACCTGCTTGGCTCCCAGTCAGAGCAGGACTCTTTGGGGATGATTAATGCTTGCAGTCAGGAGCAAATGAGCTGCTGCAAAATCCAGTGCAGGACCAATGAGCAATAAATCAGCCCCACCTTGCTCTGCAAGGCCTCTCCCTCCTGTGCAGGGAGAGCAGGACCAGCAACAACAGGCTGAGCTGCGAACCAAGGTGAAGGGAAAAGAAGACAAGAGCAAGGCTTGTCAAGGGGATTAGCTGTGGTTTGGGGTATAACTATAGCATTTGCCTTGGTTAGAGGAGAAGAGATGGTTCCCCTGTGCCACAATTCCCCTGGCTATGAAGCTGCTGCAATCCCACTGCTGTAAATGGGAACACAAGGGTGGTCGTGCTGCTAGAGGACACCAAGGACAGAGGAGGAATCACCCATGTTCACATGTCTGAGTAGAGGAGGGAAGTTTCAACACATGGAAACATGAATCTGATAAAAAAATCCCAAGGTCTTGGTAGGAAAATGCCAATTTCAGCCAGCATTTACCAGAATGGGGGGAGTCACAACCAAAGAAAATGCTTGGAAATAGAAATCATCTCAACAGAAAACACTGACTGCTGCTGCCAGGGCGTGGGTAAGCAGAAGATGCAGTACCTCAGGAAGTTATGCCCCATCCCTGGCAGTGTTCAAGGCCAGGTTGGAGAAATGCTCCCAAAGGAGCAGCAGCACCCTCAGTCCCATAGCTGTGTGCTTGCAGCTCAGCTCTCCCACAGCTCTGCACTCTTCAACCTAGCATCTGAGTGATGGATAAGGATGTTTCTAGGTCACCATCCAACACCTGGAGTTGGGAAATCTACCATAATTTGCTCATTTTAGTGGCCTGATCAGCAGCGTTGCTGAGCAACTGCATCCCAGCAGCAGGCATTCCTATGAGCAATTATATTTTAATCACCTTCAGGGGTCAGATGCTCCACTGGGACCAGGGGAATAGGCTGCACCCATCCCCACAGGCTCTAACCCCATTCTGGTGCTCACCTTGCAGACAAGCATCTTCCCCTGGTCAGTAAATAGCTGCTTTCTGCTGAGGTTCAAGCTGCCATGGCCAGTCCAGGAGCACCTTGCCATCAGATGCATCCTCTGAGCATCCCACAGATGCTCCAGTGTATCTCAGCTTGCTCCCAGGGGTAAATGCCCCTGGGAATGTTGTTCTGCAGCAGGAAGCAGGATATTGCCCAACGGCAGACAATCAAACTGACCTGGAAACAGTGGCCTTCATAAGTAATGAGTGACTCAGGAGCATCTTAAGCTCTGGGGCCTGGCCAAGGCTCCCAGCAGAGCCTGAGTTTCCTTGAGCACTGGTTCTGAAAGGTGTCCAGCACGCTGGGAAGACTCAGGCTCCAGCATGGCATGGCTGAGCACATGCACTAGGTATGGAAAAAGGACTTACTGGGTATGCACTGCCACAGCACCTAGTCTTAAGCAAGGTCCTACCCACTCTCCTCTTCCTCCTGGCTAAGGGGAGAGCCCTGCATTGTCTTGGCCCAGGACTCACCCACTGATGATCTCCTTGTTCTCAGCCCGGATGAAGTGCTCCTTCTCTGGCGTCAGGATGCACAAGGAGAACTTCTGCCCTGTGCGGCTCTCCCCATCCACCACATCTGTGCACTGGTTCATGTTGATGGTGCCCTGTGGGAGGGTCGTTGGCTGCGAGGGGAAGGAGAAAGGAGCAATGGTTAAGGAGGGCAGAGCAGATTAGTGCAGAGTTGAGCCCTAAAACCTCTCCTGGTGGACACCAGGATCCTACACACCAAGATGCTCTGCCCGTGAGTATGTAAACCCAACCACGTGCAGTGCTGGCACACAGACCAACAAGCACAACTCCTGCCAGCCCAGTCCAGTCCACAGCTACTAACAAGGTGCAAGGCAAAGCACCAACTGGTCGTCTTTGAGCCAGGTGGGGTGGTGGGGTGGCAGCTGGGGACAAGGGGTGGCAAAGCAGCAGTGTTCCTCTGCCCTCAGTGCAGGGCAGAGCTATAGACACACATGCCAGGTTTTTCCCCATTAAAAACATGGAGGGAGCACAGCATGGATGGGATCTAGCTTGTCTGATGGGCTTTACAACACAGTGTCACCTTCCAGCTCACTTGCTCCAAGCAGACACAGCACAGTGGGACTGGCTGTGGCCCCCCTGGGATATGAAGGGGCCCAGAGAGCTGTCAGCACTGACAAGAGGTGACAGGTCCATCTGGAGTGGGGCTGGCTCATCCGATTACAGCGTGGAACCCGCTCCGGGTGCATGGTGCTCGGTGTCACCAGGCTCAGTGACACTGAGCTCTGCACTGCATCCTGGTGTGAGCCTGCACCTGGGGCATAAATGACCAGGCAGAGAGGACCCCTCTGAATGGCCAACAGCACCAAAGGAGCATCCAAATCAGCTCATGACCATCAACTTAGCCCACCAAAGCCTCCTTGTGCCCTCCAGGTAGCCCGGCCAAGGTGGGGATGGATTTAAAGATGCTGTTAAAGTTTCTGCCATAGAAACCATGGCTCCCCTGACAGAAAACCCCTTCCAAAAGCAGCCTGCACCAAAAAAAAAGCGACTTGGGAGAATGTGATGACCCCAGCCTATGACCCCATGAAATTCTGATCAGCCCCCTAAGGTGGTTTACCCATCTGCAGGCTGTGGGAAATAACCCCATTCCCCAGGAAAAGGGCTTTTTCCTGCCCCAGGAGCATCCTACAACAGCCCAGGGGGGGCATGGAGTTATCATGGGTGCTGCAGCATCAATGCCCAGCACAAAGAACAGGACCAATTGTACATCAGTGACATCAAAACGTCCTCTTTTCCTTCATGGAAATCAGCATTCACAGACCCCAAGGGATGGAAGGAAAAGGAAGGAGAGCAAAGCCAAGCCCAGGTCCTGGCACAGCACAGGCACCGCCGCGGGGAGTCGCCTCCTAAGAGGATTTCTTGTCTTAAGACAACAAAAATAAAACTGGAAGCTATAAAAACCCAATGGAAAAACTTCCTTGTGCTCCAAACGGAGCCTCAGAAACCTTTTTGTCTCACTCAGCACAGCCAAGGCCCCCAGGACTGTAAGGTCTGGGTCCAACCTCCTTTCCCACCCAGAGCATCAGGGAATGCAACCAGGAGAGATAAAAAAGGGGATCTCTCCACTTGGTCCCTCTGTCAGCCCTCAACTCCCAGGCAGGCCCTGCAGGGAGCTGGTACAGGAAAGGAGGAGAAGCCTTCCTGCTCTCCTCCCTCTTTAACCCCATGGCAGTGTTCAGGGCGGCTTCCCCAGAGCTCACACCCAACCCAAGCGTGCCCGGAGCGGAGGAGCCGGTTTGGGGCCCCATCACCACTGGACCAGCCCATGAAGTGGTTCTGCCACACACCTCTCCTTGTGAGGGTAAACGCTGGCATCTTGCACAGCCCAACCCATCCACTGGTGCACCTCCAAGGGGCTGCAAGTAAAGCTGGTTCTAGCCCTCCTCATGCTTGTGGCCAGGGACAGCACCAGCACCAGGGATAAACCCACCACTCCCCAGCATCCCCACAGCTCTCAGCAGCAGACTAAACCTGACAGATCAGCAGCCTGGCTCACTTGGGATGCACATTCCTTTACACCACCCTCTTCCTTCCTTGAAGGCAATGCAGGCACTTTGAAGCAAAGCAAAATGCAAATGGCATCAGGTGGAAATGCGCACACACACACAACCTCCAATGAGGGAAAGGATGCAGCTGGGGCAGCACTGATCTTCAGAGCATCCTAAATCACCCAGGATCCCAATGGAGGAGCTGGTCATGGCACACGGCTGCTCTCCCCAAGGAACCCAGAGAACAGGGACAGCCCTTGCATGCTGAAGTTGTGGTAGTGCTGTGGAAACAGGGGAGACGGGAGAGGCTCTGAAGCATGGGACAAAGACATACAGACTCCTTCCCCACCTATGAGCACTTATTTCTGTGCTGAGGGGTTGCTTGGGGCTGGGGCTCCCCAGGGAAGGATGAGCAGAGCTGGTCCTCAGGCTGGTTCCAGTTCAGGTGAGGACTGCATGGCCCCAGTAACTGGAAGGGAATGAATAAATGCAAAAGCAGGGAGGTTTTATACAGCAGAGACACCAAAACAACAAGGCTGGGACCTGAACCAGCCTTCTGAAGAGCAGATGCTTTGCTACAAGCCTGAACCCAGCATCAAACCCCAGGGCCATAGGGAAGCTTTGTGTCAGGGTGAGGCAGGAGTGGATGCTCAGCTCAGTTCCAGCTTCTGCTGATCCCCACCTTGGGGACAGCCCTGTCCCCAGGCACTGACCCTTCCTCTGCTATTCCCACTGCTGCAGCCAATGGGATGGAGCACGCAGCTACCCCACAACTGGATCTAGTGCCTGGAAGCCCAGCAGAGTGCACCAGCACAGGACACCAGTGCAGGCACCATTACAAGCACCATCTCTTGGTGCCTCCAGCCCAGCACAGTCCCTGCCACATGCAGGCAGCACTTGCACCATCTGAGCAGTTACAGCTCTCCACGCTGCCAGTATCAGCACAGGAACCAGAGCCAAGAAACAATCGGGCTGTTGTTTCCCGCTGGTATGACAGATCCATATTTACACACACACGTGCTTGCAGTGTCCTTCTCCACAGTACACAAAGCCTATAGTACGCTCTCCTCCTCCTCCTCCTCTCCCTTCACCAGGCACCCAGGAAGTGAGTCACGCCATGCTCTCCCCATCCACAACCCCAGCAGCCTCCAGACACGATGCTCTTAGGATGCAACTGCAGCAGCCTCCACTTCATACAGTGGAAAGGAAGGAGAATATGGGGACCTATTATAAGCCCAAAGGAAGACATTCCAAGCAGGACATTAATGGGGGAGACACAAATGCTGTGGCAGGAAGATGCACAGCACTGGATGCTCTGTGGGTGATGAAATCCAAGGCATGCTGTAATTCAACAGGGTTGATCTGCAAAAGTCTCTCATTTCCATGCAGTTTTGAAGGGCTGATGTAGAAATAGAGGATTATTTAGGTCCAGAAATGTCCAGATTTCCCCCAAGTACCTTCCCCATCATTTCTAACACATCATAGGAGCTCGATAGGAAAACACAACAGAGCTTTGCTCAGCAGATGTACAGGAGATGTTTTCTGAGCAGGTAACCCCAGGGTCAAGCTCCTACCATAGCCTTGGTGGGACACAGCCAATGCCCACACCACTCTCCAGGGCTTTTACACAACGTGGGTTGATGAAATCTGGAACACAACCTTTAAAGCAAGGCCACGGGGCAGGGGGAGGAGGCAACCAAACAAAAGGCACATTTTACTTTCTGCCAAGAACCAGGAGGGGAAGGGAAAGAAAAACCCCACCACCATTTGTCTATCTCGAATGGCAGGATGGTTGCCTTGGCACCGGGGGCTGTCCCGGCAGGAGATCATGGCTCTGCTGTCCTGTTCCATTGCGATGCTGCATGGGAAGGCCTTGGACTGGCTCTGCCCTGGCTCCAAGCACTGGTTGGGGGGGGACATCCACACTGCCTCCATAAATGCTTCTTGACAAATGTTAATTCTCTGAGCTAAAATATTCATGAAGTTGGCTGCTGAGAGCGTGTTTCTCATTCACAGCGCTCCTCAGTGCCCTGCAAAGGCAGCTGCTGAACACAGGACCACAGAATAGTTAGGGTTGGATGCTAAAAGCTTCATCCATCCCCAGTGTCCAGCGTTATCCACTGTGGTGCTCAAGCAGGGATGCAAGCAGGAGCGTTGCTGTGGCATGAGAGGTAGCAAAACAGTGCCCCATAGCATCATAGCAATGTGGAGACAACCATGCCTTGGGCAAGGGTAGCAATGCAGCTTGGACAGGCTGCTCCCAGCACAGGGAAACCACACCAGAGCCACATCCACTATTCCCACCAGCAAGAAAGCACCAACTCCTCTAAAGTCACAGAGAGCTCCCTTATCAGCTATGTACAGCATCCCTAAATCCCAGGTAGGGAAGCACCAGCACCAGGGATGCCTCATCCTGCTGCTGGGGTGCTAAGCCTGGCAGTGCTGATGCGGTATCCATAGTATGCCCTGGGCTGCCCAGGCGCCAGGCTGGCACAGCAGCAGGGCTTTAATGAGCCTTTCAGGCTTCCTGCCATCAGGAATGAGGTTACTGATACGGCCACAGCGCGAGTGGAGCTCTGCGGCAGGCAGATTTTATTACACTTATAGATCATCTAACAGGCTGAGCATCCTGGATTTATTAGATTAGACAAAGGCTCTTGAAAAGGAGCTCTGCAAAAAAGATGGACTGGAGCAGCCACCCATCACAGGGGAGCAGAAGGCTGTGCTCCTCTATGCCCACACAGCTCTCTGTTCTCCCTGTGCCACCCAAGCTGGAGGCAGACAACCTTTCTTGGCCACCTGAGAACATTTCCCATCCACAGTCACCTTCTATCAATGGCTACTGCTCACTGAAGCCACTGAGAAATCTCTGGCTTGCTTGGGCCATGCCATGCTCTCCACATCCACAACCCCAGCAGCCTCCAGATACGATGCTCTTAGGATGCAGAGCCCAGCAACTGCAGCAGCCCCCACTTTATACAGTAGACAGGAAGGAAAGAAAGAATGGGGACTTTTTATAAACCCAAAGGAAGAAAGCCGAAGCAGGACATTACTGGGGAGACCCAGATGCTGTGGCAAGAGGATGCACAGCACTGGAAGCTTTGTGGGCAATCAGCTCCTGGGCAAAGGAGCTGATGCTCAGTCAAAAGGGTTTTAATCTGCAAGAGTCCCTCGTTTCCATACATTGCACAGCAGGCAATAAAAAACACAGGCTTTTACCATGGGGAAGGACACTGAATGGAGGCACCCCAAGGAACCAGCCCAGGGATGCAGACTTGGAAGATGCGTTACCCCACGCCTGCCCATCCCTGTATGCCAAGCCCTGCAGAGCCTTCCTGAGCCTCTACCAGGAGCTGAAACATTAGCTCCACTTTCAGCATGGGGAAGGAATTTGCTCTTTGGGAGCAGTTTGGGGAGGGGGTGAAGTGCAGGGGCTGGGCAGGAGAGTTCAGCCAGGGGCCGCTTTTAAGCAGAGTTGGTGTTTATGTCCACAGACAGCGAGTCTAAACACTGAGTGGGGCCATGGGCTGGCTACAGCCACCCTGGAGCTCCTCTCCCACCCAGTGCCACCCAATGAAGCATAAGCAGCACCCACCCTGGGGGTGCCCAGGCAGCAAGTTTGGGTCCAGGCATCCCATCCGCATCCATCCCCACGGGCCCCCATCCAGGGAGCGGGTGCTGGAGCGGCGTGATCCCGGCCGGAGCTGTGCTGGAGAGGCTGGAGCCAGCTCCTCTTGGCCTTATATGGGGATTTTCGCACCAGTGTTGCAGCTCCCAGCTGCTCCCAGCCCAAAGCGGGGTCGGGAGCTGGCAGCCAGAGCTTAGCCTGCCTCCTTCCTGTTAACCTCTTTCCTGCTGAACAGCATCAGAGGGGTCCCTGTGTGATGGGAACAGCCAGATCTTGTCAGACAGTCACCCATGCCAAGGAAGGAGGGTGACCAAGTGGGTGGCAACATCCCTCAGTGCTGGCATCCGAGTCTCTGGATCCCCTGCAGTATCCCCAAATCCAGGAAGCCCTTCAGGGAAACTCGCATCCATGCACATGCATGCTCCATGTCCAGCTGGAGGGGAAGAAGGACAGAAGATGCAAAGGACATCGGCACTGTGATGGGAACAAGGGCCAGCTCCCGCTGGGATCAAGCCAAGAGGACCAAAGCAAAGCGCAGCATTGCACAGAGAGCTTGGAGCAGCTGTTGAACCTATATCCTGGCCCTCCGGGGACCAAAGTGCACAGGCACTTGCCAGCCCTGCCATGCTGAAGGCATCATCTTGCAGGCCTACAAACTCAAGGGCTTATTCTTCCCTCTTGCTCTCTGGGATTTAAATGCGTTTCAAATGCAAAATGTCCTCCTCCCCTCCTAGAATGGGGTGGGAGGAATAGATGATAACGGATCCGACCCCATCTGCTCACAGCTGCCAGCATGGCATCTTCCCCGCTTCCCAAAACACAGGCACAACAGCTACAGATTACCCAGCCAAAGGGGAAGCAAATAATCAGCATTCCAATGAGTTGTCATGGTAATCAGCCTGATGGCAAAAGCATGGTGAGACTATGGGCCTGGGGACAGTCCAGGCAGTGATGGACCAGAGTTTGGTGCAGGGTTGAATTGCCTGGAGAGGGAAACAAAGTCGTTTGGGGGTGGGAAGGAAAGGAGGGCATCATTTGCATCTTGATAGTTGAGTTTCACATTGTACTGTTCCAAACAGGCCTTGTCAGCTTTGTTCTCCACCCCCTCGGTGTAGGAGACAAGTCCCAGGTGGTCCCCTGCACCACGTGCTGCCAGGCACACAGCATCACCTCCATGCATGCCAGCTCACATGTCCCTCCCCAGCAGCAAAACGGCTCCACCAAAACACCACATCCCCATTGCAGGGCCCGTCAGGTCACCCGCATACAGAGATGGTCACAGACATGGTGACGCCAGCTTTGGAGACAGCTCGGGAGGTGGGAAGCTTGGATCGAGGCTGGATGATCTCCACCCATCCTGGCCAGTCATCCAAATCCTGTCCAACCGCACCTAGACTTGGACTGAGCATCTACCTGGGCACTGGTTGTGCTGGAGAGCAGAGGGCAAACTGGGGCAGGCTCTGCCCAACAGCCCAGGCTGGCTCTGCAAACCAGTCACACCAGTGCTGAGGCTGCTTAAAGCTCACACAGTTCCAACCCCCTTGCCATACACAAGGATACCTTACACTAGACCAGGTTGCTCCAAGCCCCGTCTAACCTGGCCTTGAACGCTGCCAAGGATGCGGCATCAAATCACAGTGTTTGGAGACTGGGGAAGATGCAGACTAGAAATCAGAGAGGAGAGAAGGTGCTGTGAATGAGCTGCTGCTTCTATCTCCTCTGAGCCAACAAGGATGGGCACGGCAAAGGTAAAAGCCATCAAAGGAAAGCAGTAAATTAAATCAACCAAAGCCCTGTACCTCCCTAAGTGACTCCATCCCTCCTCCAGCCTAGAGGGGAAGGAGGGACGGGTCTCCTGGTCTCCAGCCATCCCACAACCTCTCCTGCAAGCAAACCAGAGCAGAGGAATCAGAGCAGACACACACCATCAGCATCACCACAGCCCTGCAAAGCCATCTCTGACAGCCATCATTTTGAGCTCTGGATAATTTAAGGCCCTGCATCACTCCAGCTCAAGGAAGCAGTGAACTGCACACAGAGTAAAGAGAAAAACACCAAGTGCTTCCCACGATAAAAGAGCACATAAAATGGCAACACATTTCCTGGTGTCTCGGTAGCAGAAAGAAACTTCCCATTCCATAGGAACCAGACATTTTCCTTCGTCTTTTCCACTAAAACACAAAACTAAAAGGAAAGCATCACCTCATGAGGGACCAAATCCACAGATGCCTCTCAGCTGCACGCTCACAAAACATAGCATTAGACCCACTCAAGCTAACTCTATGCTGACCCAGTGCTGTACTGCAGGGCCATAGATGTGGTTTCTCCCCAGCTGGGCTTATTTTGGGCCCAGTAGATTTTGCTTTACAGTGGATAAAGGCAATTTATGGGTGGTCAATGCTCTTCCCACCCCACCACACAAACACAGGTCATCCAGCATCCTTCTATAGGGAAGCAGCAGGCTCTAGTATGGATGCAGCAAAGCAACACCAGTTACATCCCACACTGCGTATGCTGCTAGAGCCACGCACTACACCCCATGTGGTTGGGTTTCCCCAAGCCCCCACTTTAACCTCTAAGGACAATCAATCCAACTCCTTGCACCAGCACTCAATGATCGGGAGGTGAGGAAAACCCTAGGGAAGGGCAGCACCAGATCCGCAGGAAGCATGGACAACTCCCATCAGTGCAGATGCTTCAGTGGAAGCTCTTGAATGCAGCCAAACGAGCCTGGAAATCCCATTACTCCCCAGCACTGCTCTTATGAGCTTTGCAGAGCTTCCTGCTGGGCTGGGAATACCACGCAGCTGGGCTCCCAGGGCTCCTGGGGGGCTGCAGCTAGAGGCCAACCCTAGAAGAAGAGGTTGGGTTGTGTTGGGTGGGTCAACCAAGCAGCAGCCACATCCTGCACCTCAACCCTATATAAAACCCCATATCTGCTCTGCTCTCTGGTGCTCCCAGCAGCTTCCAGACAAGGCTGGACTTTCCAGACCTTCCCAGAAGCCGTAACAGTGGCTGGAAAGTGTTTTCCAACCTTTGACCTCCATCCATTCCACCAAATGGCAGAAAATGGGAAGCTTTTTGGCCAAGAAAGGCAGCTCCAAGCAGAAAAGGTTCCAACAGGCACACATGGCTGTTATAGGGCATGAGGAATGCTCAGCCAGCAACTCAAGCTAGGCTTTGCATGGTGCAATGGAGGCACTGATGCAGACAGCAAAGAGCTGTTGTGGCCACTGCAAATAGCACTCAGGGGGGAGAAGTGCTGTGAGAGTCCACTATATTTAGGGATAAAGGCTGGGAATAACACACCACGATGCCGGAGCTTGTGTCCCAGGGGAGCACTGTTTTCTCTCTAAACCAAATTGCACGGGGAAAAGAACAGATTCACAATAATGAGCTCCCCACAACCTCTCCTTTGGCCCCAGCAGAGAGGAGAACTATGGGGCTGGTGCCCCCAAAGGGGAATGAACCCCAAGAGGCTTCTCCATTCTCCATGCCTGGGACTACAGACTGCACAGCATCAGCCTGCAAGCCAAACGTCCCCTTCCTCCACACATCTGCTCCATCCATAATCCCCACTGTCCCTCCCCTAATGGGAAAGAAGCCAGAAAAGTGAACCAAAGGCCTAATTATATCCCAGTAGCTCCCCAGTGCCCTGGTGATCTGCTGTGACTTTACTGATGCAGTTACTGGTGGAATAAGGAAGAAAGGGATGAGGATGGGTATGCTCCAAAAACTCGCCCTTTCTCCTCAGTCACAGCATCACAACTGGTAGAAACCCCTCTGTAAGCTCAAGGTGCTGCTGGGACACATCTAAAACCAGGCTGTGCACCCATCCCCTCCACAGGGATCCTGCAGCAAAGGGAACACTGAGTGCCACTGTATAGGGAATGGGAGGAGAGCTGTGACCACCATGGACCACAGTGGGAGAGCATCCCACGACCTCACTTGCAGATCCCCAGGCCATAAAATCATGGAGAGACACAGCTATGGAATCTCTAGCTACAATATATGGGATGTGCAAGAGCAAGAACCCACATCAACAGCCCCGCGGCTCCATAGCACGGAGTGCAATAGGGCATGGCCCTGGAGTGCATGCCAGGAAAACATAGGGGAAAAAACCCTCCCTGGAAGGTGGGAACCTTCCCAACCCCTGCCATGGCTCCGGGAACACCTTTGCCCCTGCTCTCCCTGCAGAAGAGGTCGCAGAGAAGCCATGTTAATATACAGACAAATCCACTCCTGGATATAACAGGAAGGAGGTGAAGGGTAACACGGAGCTGCTACGCACGTGATGTACCTATGGTAAGTTTAACCTGCAGCAAGACTGGCTGTTTTATCTTGTTGCCTACTTAGAATCTGACTTCAGTGACTGCAGGGGAGACTCTACTGCAGCTTTGAAGGGGCAAAGTGAAATAAAAAGGTCTTAGGACATCGGAATCACCAAAAGCACATTCATTGCCCCATCAACACGAGGGGAAAGCAGTGTTTTGCTGGCATTTTTCCCCTACATTCTATATCTTATAACCCATGCTAACAAAACCTGCCTGGAAATTCTCCCTTTTTCCCACCAGGAATGCCTCAAATCCCCCCCAGACAAAAGGGGGAAGACTCCAGCGAAAACCCTGCATTCAGCAGCGCTAAGAAAAGGTTTACAAAACCTCACTGCAGCCCTCGGCTTGCCTCCATGCAAGTTTTAACCTGACAATGTCCCTTTTACAGCCTCCAAACCTGATGAATAATGCATGGCCAGGAGAAAGCAGGAATATACTATTCGCTAATGCTTACCCTAACAGAGCAACAAGGCCTGCTAATAAGTAATTTATTAATCCCAAATCGTGCTGCTGTTTGAACAGAGAGAACCCCTCAGCTTTTAGCCCCGAAAACACCAGTGGAGTTTGCTCTGGAGCATGGAATGAACATGCTAAGGGCTGGCTGAGACACCCCCCCCATCACACAAAGAAGGCTCGTCCTGGACTTTAGGAGATGCTAAGGGAAGGAAGCCCCCTTGAAAATAAGGCTGGGAGCTGCCACCCTCCTTCTTCCTCCTCCTTGGGAGCCGCAGCCTCCCCTTTTCCATCGGGATAAGAGAGATGGTGGGAAGCCTACAGCTCCAACTGCTTTCTCAGGCATTCCAAAATCCGTCCGGAGCCTCTTTTTGCAGCACACCCCCTCCATAGCTGGACGTCTGCCTAATTGTCTATTTATTTATCCCTGCCTTTTCCCAGCTCCCCGCACACACACTGGTGCAGGGGTAAAGCCAAGGCCTGCTCCCAAGGCAGACCCCAAAATAAACCCCAAGAAGGGGGGTGTATGTGTGTGTGCGCAGCTTTTCCCCCTATTCCCAAGAGGAAGTCGGGAAGCACTGGCCAGGAAAGGGGTGGGAGCAGGAAGGGGGGATGCTAGAGGCATCACCCACCCTCTTTGCTTAAAAATAGCTGCATCCAAAGAGTGGCTGCAAAGAGCCACAAAGAGCGTGTTGAGCAGAGGCAGCTGCAAGCTATTTGCTGCCCCTGGTAATCAGCATCTCTGCTTTCCGAGCCCCCCGGCCCCTTCCTCCCCTGCCAGAAGCCGCTGCTGCCTTTCTCCAAGCCACATATGTCATGTCAACAATCAATGAACGCAGAGTCTCTGCTGGGGAATAAAGGGGAATGAGCTTTGATTTTGTGGAGCAGCTTCAGTGCCTTGTTTCACACACAGCTTTGGTCTCTCCTTTTCGAGCTGTCACCGAGGGGTTTGCTGCACCACATCTCATCAGAAGAGGAAGGGATACCTCTTGCCACCTTCAGTGGGATCAGGGATGTGCCAGCCACCAGAATGTCACTTATAGGGATTTCTTCATGCAACAAGAAAAGGGATGCTATTGCCCAGCATAAACCAACCCACTGGTGATCCTCACCGATCTCAGTCGGTGGCCCATAACAGGGCTGGAAAGAATTAAACCCAGCCCTAACCCCATGTGGTGTTGCTGGCAGGTACCACAGACACCTCATTTCACATCCCTCCCTGGCACCAAGCAACAATGGGGCAAAACCCTGTGGTTTTGTTGGTTCCTTGGCTGGGTTGCTTGTGTCTGTGGATGGCTACAGCCACTCGGTGATGGGGGGATGCTTGGGAGCCCAGCACTGTCCTGGCTTGCAGGGAGATGGGATCAGGTACCCACTGCTGCAGCCTGTAGGGATTACAGCAGAGCTCCCACTGCCTTCAGCTCTACCACCAGGAAAGGAAAAAGGGAAGCACAACCAGAGCAACTGTCTGTAGTAAATACCAGTGCTACCATCTGTCATTCTATTCACCACCACGTTGTTTGGGGCCACTGACTGAGTGCTGTGTGTTGTTAGACATTAGTGCGGTGGGATGCAGCGAAAAGGCAGGTCCGAGGTGGAGGGCAGGAATGCCAACAGAGCCCAAAGGGCTTGTGTGAGGGGATTCCTGCGCTCAGCCATCAGCTGTGTTCTTTCAGCCCTAGCTCTGCCATCCTCACTGCTAAACACTGTTAGAGGAGGGGCTGATTTCTAAATTAGTGTTTTACAGCAGATCATGGGTTTTTTTTCACCAAGAGCCTGCAGCCAGGCTGGGGGCATGTTACAGAGCCCAGCTTTTCACAAGGCATGAAAAAGTAACTCCAGCTGCTGCAAGCTCCTATGTTACACTATTACTCTGCCTCTGATGTACTAGATAAACACGGTTTAAAACCCAGCTCATTTCCCTTGCACACAACTTCTGTGTAAACATCTTTGCTAGGGCTCAAGAGATGGAGGATTAGGGTAAAAGCAGAAAGGACAGAGCCACTTGAACCTGTTCTCAACATAAGAGCAATTCCAGCTTTGCAGCTCACCCTACAGAAGACAATAGGGGCTGTGTCGTTTCCAGGAAGGAAGCACCTGGGCCAGGTCATCAAAGCCGCTTGTTCAATAGGAGGTCGCTGGCTCTGCGGAGCATTCCCAACTCTGCTTTCATCCTCTCGCCATCTGTTAACTCCCAAACCTCCCACCACGGACTGCTTCACACTGGGGCCTCTTCTGAGTGGGTCCTGCAAGCATCAAACACCCTTCTGGGAAGGGCTGGATCCACATCAGTATTCTCCATCCATGCTCGAGAAGACACAAAGAACCAGCTTAATGCACCTAAATAGTAAACCCAGGCACTTTCAGGGTCCCAGTGATGGTTCTGGCCATGGACCAAGTGCCAGGACTGGTGTTGGAGCCATCCCTGAGGAGCGCTTCCCTGTTCCCTGCTCTCTCAGTCCCCATAAACTGCCCTACTGCAGCTCAGCATTTTTACTTCCCCAAGCAGTGCACTAAACCACACTGAAAGTGGTGAAACAGAAGAGGAAAAGGAACCATTCATGGAGGTTCAGTAATTCCTTTCCCCCAAAGCAGTGTTGAAAATTAAACACAACGAATCCATCAGAGATCTCTGAGCTCTGCTGGGTGGGAACCACCAGCACTTGCACTGTCTCTACATCTCCTACAGGGCAATCACAAGGATGTGCTATGCACCCTTCTCCCTTGCACCCTGATTCCAGGTGTCGCTCTGCTGCCCAGCTGCCCTGGAAAAGAAAGAATCACTGCTTCCCAATTACTTCCAACACTCCTTAATTTCTGCTGCATCACTTCTGGGATACGCACTAAACATCCCAGGTGAAACCTTCCCACAGATCATCTTCCACCCCACTCCCCACCAAACCAGTTACTCCCCCAGCTCTGCTGCCCATCACTCCCATCCCAACCAGCTCACATCCTACATCACTTCCCATCCACACCACAGCCATGAATCCAAGAGGATCCTGGCTGAAGCCAATTCCCCCAACACTGCATAAACTGGTGGGACTGGCAGGGCATGATCGCCGGCATTTACCAAGGTGACAAGATGTAGGATGTGTTGCTTTCTCCCCTCCATTGGGATTAAACTGAAAACCAGAGGAGGCAGGAACAAAGTCTTCCCATTGCAAGACCAAATCAGACCCACACGCTGGAGAAATCTGGGATGGGAGTCCCTGCTGCCATCCCAGCCTTTCTGTTTCAGCTTGTTCTAAATTGGAAACACGCTTTGATTCAAGCCAAAAGCTTTTTATGCTAAACAGAAACTGAAAGTCTTGAAGCTCTGGCAAACAGAGGCACTGGCAAAATCATAGCCTTGAAGGGAAAATGCTGGGGATGAAGGGAATAGTGGGGTTTGTAAAGCCTGCTGCTCACACGGAGGAGGGGGCAGGGAGAGCTTGGAAACACTTAAATGGCCAAAAGGGTGGAAAAAGGACGGATAGAGAGGCCAGGATGTTTAAGGTTTGTTTTTAATCCCTGCCAATGAATTCCCGTCCTGTGCCAAAACTGAAGTAAACGGCTTTGATCTAAAAAGGAGGAGAAAAACACATGCACAGAATCTTGGCTTCTTCAAACAATATAGATGACAAAGGAGGGAACTACGGGGAAAATTAGCTCTGCTGATGGTGACATTTCAAAATGCCAAATAAAGGGGGGGGGGTCAATGAGAAAACAATAATCACACACATCTATGCATCACAGCATCACTGGGCACACATCCCACCCTCCCTCTGATTCCCTCCCCGCCCTAAGCAGCCACTGATGCTTTACACCATTCTCTATTCACTCATTTATCAACTCCACAGGTTTCCATGGCCAGGAGCAGGGCTTGGGGCTGTGCAGGGCTCCAGATGTGACCCTGCAGCCCCCTGTGCAGTGCCAGACCTCCCAGCTCTGAGCTGGCCTCTCTCCTCCTGTTTATACACCCGGCCCAGGGGTCTTGGTGCTCCCTAACCATTGCCAGATGCCATCTGGTCTCGCTCTTCATCCCACCCCAGTTCCATCAGCTTCCAGCTCCCTCCTGACCTCCCTCCCAGCCATTCCAGACTGGAGCATTGTGGAGTTAATGCTATTAGAATCTTTGTGAGTTCCTGTATTAAGAGCAGGACTATGGTGCTGCAAGGATCTCTGCAGAGGATATAGCCACTCAACCCCATATGCACCAGCAAACTCTAGCATGGAGGTGGCTGACTACTGGTTTAAGCATCCTCTTAGAAGCAGAAGTCTTAATATCCCCCCAATTTTAGACAGCCATTTGACTCCAGCAAGTAAGGGGCATGGTAGAAGCAGGGCTCACAGCCCATCCTCACACTTCCCTGCCACACTGAAAGGTGCCAGACATGGAGCAAGGTCAGTTTGTCCAGATAAGGACGCATAGTGCACAGGGATGCTCCTCCTGATCCCCTGCAGAGAAGCTGGGAAAGCCCATCCAAAAGATACTATCTTCTTGGTGTTAGTTATCCACATATATCCATAACCTTGGTGCTAGTTATCCACAACAGTAATGTCTGAGATGCTCCCAAGCGAGTCTGAATCCTGTCCTGCCTTCAACCAACATATCCACAAAGGAAAAGAGAAATAAAGAGTCTCAGGCAGGTAGCAAAAGCACCCTGGTGATAGGAGAACACCTCCAGGGAGGATGCAGCTCTTACTGAGCACAAATGCCATCCTAGTACAAATCCTAACCCAAGGGAAGTGGCAGAGGGGTAAACAGAGGCACAGAGATCAGCCTATGGACTTGAAGTCATTAAGACGCCGGGCTGGAGATCCAAACCCTCTTCTTTGACCTGCTCCAGTCACACAGCTGGATCCATCCATCCAGGGCTGGATCTGGGAGGTCCAGGGAGGGATGGGACAGCACTCTGCAAACCCCTCCTGCACAGCCTCTGCCTCTCCACCGCGTTCCCATGCAGCAGGGCTCTATTTATAGAGACTTCAGACTCTAAGTATAGACCAGCAATCAAAACAAAGAGAGGCAAACGCTCTGCACTTGCCACTCTCTAGCTCCATCCCCTTATCCCAGCCCTGGATTTATAGTAGCTCCCATACCTCAACCAAAAGCCTCCCAAACCACCCCAGCACTGGTTTTGCTCATTATCCTGGCAGGGGTTTCCCTTCATCCCCTCAAGTGACACCATCATCCCTCTCAGCCCAGGCTGTTCCTCCTCAGATACTGTTCGGTATCAAATATGAAGTACCAAAGATGACTCTCCCCCCTCCATAACAAGTCTCTGGGTGTATTTGGCTTGGCTCATGTGTTTTGGAAGGCTTTAATCTCACTCTCCATGCAACAGGGAATAAGGGAACATGGGGAAAACCAAGGGAGTGCCACAGGACTGGGGAACACACAGAGGCAAACATCTCACACGCTCGCAATGCATGAGCCTGTCCCTGACTCCCTGTCATCTTCTTTCCTCCCTTCCCTCAACTCAATGCAGGAATGGGTTTGCCATCCTCCAGCTGAACTCCCTGTACATCACCTGGCCCTGCAGAGAGGCCAGGAAAAAGCCGGCACTGAGGGATAATGGCAGCAGCTCAGCTTGGGAAGGCAACCCCAAGCAATCACACAATCCACATCCAGCTGTGGTTGGGAGGGAGGAATTTCTGCACGTCTGAGCAAGCTCGGCTTAACCAGGGCTCAGCAGAGCTGGGAAGGGCTCCTGGCATGCGCCCTGCAGACGGGAAAAGGATGGGATGTGCTCTGCCTGGCATTCCCAGGGAGGAACAGCACCCAGAGTGAAAGAGGGAGACCGCAGGGGGCATATCTGGCAGCTCAGTGTGGGTCCAAGGGGATGGAGGTCCACAGTCTGTGCATGGCCTCCCCATTCCAACCACCGTGCAGGACTGGTCTGAGTTTTCAGACTGGAAATAGGATGGATGGGTGGAAGGATGGACATATGCAAAGAAGGTGGCCAAGCAGGAAAACAGACTCAGGACTGGCTTGGGGACATGGGTAGTTCTCAAGAGGAAGCTGGGTGCCAGTAGAGCGGCTGGTGTCCACTTGTCCCACCTTTTACTAAGGCTTTACCCAAAACACTGCAACACCAAACATGAGTAAGCCTGGGTTGGAAAGGACTGGAGCTTCCCTCCTGAGCACACCCCTCCTCCTTTTAATAGGCGCAGAAATTGCCAAACCCACAAAATCCACGTCTGAGAGGTTCAAGGCACAGCAATCCCATCCCTGCAACTGCCTGGGAGCTCTCCAGCCAACTGCTGCCTGGCTCCCATCACGCTGAGGAGGATGCCCCTGTGCAGAAGCCCCCATGGGATCCCTCATCCTCCATCCCATAGGGATGTCCTTGCTGACGGCCTCATGCGGGTACCACCAATCCCCTCCAGTAAACCCCAGCATTCAGCCATCATAAGCTAATGCTGTGGGATGGTGGCAGGGGGTCCCAAACCCTGAGCTGTGGCACTATGAACCATGCTCTTGCCCTGCCTGATAGGAAGCCAATGTGCTCGGCTCCTGGCACACAGCGGGTGAGCCTGGCCCGGCCACAATGGACAGAGCGAGGGCATCATGGGCTGCTGGAAGGGGCCCTGGTCCTGCCAGCCAAGCCATGCTGGCACCCAGTGCACAGGGATCAGGGCCTGGTGGTTTGGCAGAAAAGAACTCCCCCAAGGTCAAGCACAGGACATGCCCCAGGACAAGTTCCTACATGCACAAAATGGTCCCTGTTTCTGGCACTCCTCAGCTCCCCTCCACCCCCAGCCCTGCTCCTGCATGGGCTGAGCAGTGACAGAACCCTTTCCTTCTGCTCAGAGCCTTTTCCTCCTGCCCCAGCCCCAGCTTCCATGTTTAGGGATGCTCCAATGCAGATGGAAGGGGCTGGGGCAGGCTGTGCCCAGCTATGGCCAGGCAACACCTTTAACAGAGCTGGTGCCCACAGCAGTGTGGATCCCACGCAGAGATGTGCTCTGGAGAAAGGTCAGGAGGGTATTTTTACACCATGTGTCAGACCCCAAGGAAGAGGAGAAAGGAGCTGAGACCATCTCCTCCATCTATGGCTATAGCAAGGCCAGACCAAGCTCTCCTGCCCTCCTCTAGTGGGACCACAGGGAGTCCCAGTGCCCCATCCCAGCAGCGCTCTGCTGGGTCAGAGCTATATCACAAGGTTGGAGGGGGGCAGAGCAGCAGCCAAGGAGAGGTCCAGCACGGAGACGCACATCACACTGCTAAGGACACCGACCCACACTGCACATGTGCACACTCCCTTTTTGTTTGGGGTTTCCCACTTCTCTCAAAGGGAAAAAGCCCAAGAGGTGCCTGGAGAATTGCAGGATGCTTCCCTTCTCCTTTGTGTGCTCTCAGCAATGATCCCCTGTGTTGCCAACAAGGCTGGATCACTCCCCATCTGCTCCGGCCCTGGGGCAGATCAACCTCCTCAGGATGCAAAGCACCAATATCACAAACTATGTTTCCCAACATCCTTACACCTCTACCTCGAATTGGGGCATCTCCCTGCTCCAACCAGTCACACAGAGCTCTCCTTATCAGACATGAAACACCAGATTCCTGAGACACTAAAAACATATTAAAAGTCCCTGCTGCTCCTTCCTGAGCCATTTCAATTATTTAGGACACTTGGATCAACCCCAAGGAATAAATACAAAGCACCAAGGCACAAAACGTGAGCAACACTCGCTGTGCTGCTGTGCCCCATCACACAGTACCCTCACAAAGGCATCAGAGGAGGTCCAAGGCACCTCCCCACCGCAGACACAGGTCCCCACATGTCCCTGCCCCACATCCCAGCACGCCTGGCTTCCCAAGCTTCCCACCCAGGCACATCCCAGCACATGATGTGTGCTGGCACATGCAAACACAGGCAACCTCCCATGCGTTTGCTGTAGTCAGGAGGATAAAACAGCAGCTCTGGGTGGTCACGGCAGGGTTGACCCCACTGGGATCATGGGCTCTGCTTTGCAGCTTGCAGCAGATGGGGTTCCCTTCCTTTCAGCTTCCTGCTCTGTTTTACATAGGGGAACAGTGCCGGTGGCGTGCAGCAGCTCCAGAGCAGGCAGCAGGAAGGTATTCCAGCTGACCTACTTTCCATGGGCATCAGTAGGCAGGGCACTGCCAAGGTGATTCACCACCACCAATCCCCAGCTGGCACCAAGGATCAAGGCAGAAAAGCGGGAGGACAACCTTGAGGATGCCCCTAGTGCTCCCTACCAACGTGGGATCTGTCAGCAATGGGATCCCAATTCCATGCCAAGTGGGATCCACATGGCTCCAAAACCCAATATCCTGCACAGACCATCCATACAAACCCAGCCTGGCATTAAGTCAAGCCCAGCAAGCACAACTGTTCCCTGGTTTGAAGAGACCTCCCCAAGCCCTGTGCCAGAAGCATCACCCAAGGCTGCTCCACAAGCAGCAGAGGTGGCCCTGGTTGATGCCCACAGCCTGAAGGTGGCCATGCACCTCCATGGCAGCACTCACCATCTCGTCCAGGGCATAGCGCAGCAGCCCGTGCTCGTAGAGGATGAAGAACCGACGCTGCCATTTCTGCAAGAGAAGACAACAGGTCACAGCAGTGCCCACCAAGGCCTGGGCCTTGCCAGGGGCACCAGAGCTGCTCATCAGAAAGCCAAGGCAGAAAAAAGGCACTAAAAGCCCTTTGTGGCCTGGAATTGTGACAACAGGGCACAAGCTCAGGTCTCACTGAGCACCAGAACATAGACCCCAAGCTGGCCTTGTTTAACCAGACAGGAGACAAAACCCACCAGCTTCTAGGCTGGAACCAGGCATTTCCTCCTCTCCCAAAGGATGCTCACAAACCCTGTCACCGCTCTCCAAGAGACCTGTAGAACACCAGAAGGATCCCCAACTAAGTGCTCTCAGCCCTCAGCTTCACCTTGTGACATCTATTCTATCACCCAGCGCTGCAGGAGGATAAGCTTTCATATTAGATGTCCCCCAGCAGGGCATAAGCTCAATTTGGATGGTGACTGCCCCTCCAGGGGTGCCTTTACCCAGGCCCTGCCTCCCTTGGCACTGCTGCTTCTGCAGCAGAGCAGATTGGAGAACTGATCTGGCTGGAAAACTGCCTTTTTTTCCCTTATGTGCCAGGCTGTTTTCAGCCAAGAGCACAAACTGGTTGAACAGGCTGGAAAAAGTTCCCGGATTCATAGCCCCAGTGCAGCAATTCTTATCTTACTTTTCTCAGCCCTTCGGGCAAAGTCCAAGGTGCTCAGGGACAAGCAGAACTCCCCAGGACCCTGCAGACTTCCACAAGCCTCTGCTCTAGTGGGAACCAGAGTCCCATGTCTCCTTCATGTTGGGCCAGCAAGCCTCCTACTAGCTATGACTGCAAACCATGCCCCACATACCCCAGGCTGAATCAGAACCCTGAGCTCAGCTCTGAGAACATTTTGGCTGCATGACAGAGGGTTCACGGGCCATTGCCATCGCTCCCATGCTCGAAACAGCCCTGTCCTGGTGGCCTCAGCAGCAAGTTCCCTGGAAGAGCAGTTTGGGGATAGGCTGGGAGTCCTTGTCACAGGCCAGTAATGAAAGGATTTCAGCCTGGCCTCATATCCCCCTAAGGCAAGAAAGTCGGGGATGCTCTGACCCCACATCGTGATGATGCTTCTGCAAGGCACAAACAAACCCCTTTGGGCAGGAGCTGAGTGTGCTCTGCTCTGCTGCCAGTGCACTCAGCTTCAGAGCTCCAAAGGATTACAGCAAATAGGAATCACATCTCAGCCCCCTCCTTGCTGCAGGACCTGACACAGAGGTATCCACATTAGGGGATGGGATGCAGCCTCTCTCCAAGGCTCTGGGCACGCCCACGATGAGCTGCAGTAAATAAAGTAGTTGTAAAGGGAAACTGGGTGCCTTGTTGATGATCCCAGCACAGCTCAGAGCCTCACAGCCCACACTCTGCTGGCCTGAGAGCCTTCCCAATCAGCATGGCGCATATTTGGCCAAACAGAGCATCATCAAGCATCAAAAAACAACAGCAGCAAGCAATAAAACTACACAGACTGAGCCTGCCCAGCACTGCAGTGCCCCATCCTGCTGCCCAGCACAGGAGACGCTGCATCCCAGAGCAGGCATTTGAACCTTGCTGCAGGAAACCTCTCCCAGCTTCCTGGTTTGCGCAAGAGGACGGATGCACGGAGGTGCCTGCAGCACTCCTGGGGCAAGGACAGGCCCTCACTGCTCCTCCTGCCATCCCTACCCGTGGCATAGGGAGAGTGTTTGCTTACCCGGGAGCGATGGACAGGGTTGTCAAAGTCCGTTCCTTCCGGGGCCAGCAGCAGCCAGCCACCATAAATGGGTTTGGCCTGCAAAGAAACAACAGAGAAACACATCAGGCACAGAGTAAACCAGCTCATCATGGACCAGCACCATGGCAGACTGATGGGAAATGGTACCAGACCCTGGTGTGAAGGCAGCTACAGGAATGCACAGGCAAACTGAGCCCTGACACTGATGCTTGATGGCAACCCATGGTCTTATATTGCCCATCTGCAGACAGGAGTGAAATGAGGACTTGGGATGAAGTAAAACCCCAACCACAACTTCCAATCTCAGCTGCTTCTGCATCGTACCAAGAGCATCAATCTCCCTAGCACTGCAGAGCTCATCCTCGCTGACAACTCTTCCCCTCCATCAGCAGTGTGCCTCTACTCCACAGCAAAAACACTCTCCAGAGGAGGGATTCATGTTTTCCTTCTCTTAATTAAGAGAGGAAAAACTACCCGTTGCTGGCAGTTCTCCAGCTCGCTTCCCTTGGGCTGCACATCCCACACCCCTGCCAGCCCACTCCTCCCCAGCAGCCCAAGGCCCAGCACACAGGAAGGTCAGAGCCAGGCAGAGGGAAAAACAGCTCATTCAGCCAGGCCGGGAAGAGAAAGGGAAAGAATACCCGGAAAGGAATGCCTTCCAGCACCATTTATCAGTGGAACAAAACAGCCAGGCTCTTTCCGCCACTGGTTTTGGTATGGAAGTACACACAGAAGTCAGCACAAAGCAGACCCACACTATGGTGAGCGGTGCGATGGGCACCAGGCATGTTCTCCCTTCAAAATCCTATAGGCGCCAATCCAGCTGTAAACTATTAGCCAACCTCATTCCTGGCAAGGGCTAGGGCCAAATCCTGGTGCAAGAGTGGCAAGGCATTGCCACACTGCTGAGGCGGCTCCACAGAGGTACCAGGAGTGAGGAAACCAAGGGCAGATCCAGCTTCAAGAGCACGGACCCTGCTTTCCATCATGAAACATCCACGTGCACCCAGCAACAAGGACCCACGTTCCCAACTCCTCTTGAAGTGATCTGGTTAATCCGGTTGCTTTCATTGTTTTCTCCTTAAAGGTTAACACCGTTTCCAATCCGGTACCTCCCTGAGATTCCTCCTGCCAGCTTCTGTGGTTTTGTAATGTTCAAAAGTTTCCCCTCTGGAAAAATCCCTGCAAACAATAGAAGAAAGTGCCTATGCACCAAAAACTGTCAAACCCATGAAGCACTGAGTAAGCAAACTGGAAACAAGCCGGAGGAACCCTTTTAGTGTTTATGAAGTGAAAAGAAATAGCAAAATCTCTTCTCCTCCCTCCACAATGTGATATCTCAGCTTTAGGTGTTGCTCTGCTCGCAGCTGGGAAAACATGATTTGAGAAGATCTTCCTTCCTTCCCTCTCGCTTTAAAGGGGATTAAAAACAATGGAGTGCTGGGAATGGGATCAAGTTTGGAGGAGTTGGCCTGAGGCACCCCTGCACTCTCCTGTTCCCACAACCAACACCAGCCTCACCCACACCAGGGGCTTTGCTGACACCCCAAAGCCCTCCCTGGGTTTGGTGTCATCCCATTGCTTACCTGGGTGCTGATGCCCTGCTCGCCCATGGCCCCCATGGTGCCTCGACACGGCTGTGTGCCCAACCCGTGTCCGGTGGGATGAGCCATGCTCTGCCACTCCCCCGGCACACCCCAGCATCCACCCGCCCTGTGCCCCCACCCACAGGTGCCCGTGACGCACCCCATGCCCACGCAAGGGGAGGACTTTGGAGCTGAGGCTCCCATCGCTCCCCATGGCGCAGGGATGTGGCCCCAGTCACTTGTGTGGCCTTGGCAGGAACACCTACAATGGCTTTGCCTTGATTTCCCTCCTGGTTTATATGGGAGAAGGCAGAATTCCAAGTAACTAACTAAAGGTGACCCAGCAGAGAGGTGGGAAGTGCCTTCAGTGGGTGACTGTAGCAGGGAAAGGGGTCCCCAAACTCCTATGTGGGGCGCTCACAATAACCCCTGAGCAACCAGCTCTGATGCTTGAGAAGATACTGTGAGTAGTCCCCATCACTCAAGAACAAAGAGGATGACAATGTAAGCAGGACACAGCATTCCCAATGCTTGGCACTGCCACACCAAGGCAGCGCCCTGAGGGGTGATGCTATGGGCAGCCTGTAGTGCCCTGACCTTCCCTATCCCCGTTTTCTCCTCTGTGCACAGCCAAATACTCAACCCACAAGCAAAACCTCTTCCCAACACAAACCACAGCACTGCAGCCCTCCCAGCAGCACCATCCCAAGCATCCCACTGCGTCCCAGCACTATCCTTCCTCAGTGTGACAGCCAGCAGGCGAATCCAAGTGCCACACCAGGGACAAAGACCACTGAAACCCACATAGGGGACACTAAACTGGGTCAGCAGCAAGCAGCCTTAACCCAATATTGCAAGGGTGAAACCCTGTCCTACTTCAGCCTGGCTCACACCCCTCAGCAAACACCATTTTACCCTCAACCTCTCCAATTTTGGCTCAACTGACTGTATATAAAGCACTGAGCACCTGAAATCCATGCCCTTAACATCAAGCAGGGTCACTTCTTTCGTGGTGTCATAAAAAAGCACCAGTGGGCTATACTTATTTCAGCAGAAGAGTCCAATTTCAGATATTGAAACCAAAATAGCTGAAAGGTAGGAATTTGAGCCAGGCAGCGTGGGCAGCCCAGTTCCACCCACCAACACATGAACACACAGCAGTGCTTTTTAAAGCCAACCCAAAACAAGCTCCTGCTAAAAAGCAAGCAAATGCCCAGAGAGGTACAAGCCTAAATAAAAGGGATGTCTGAAATAAACCCATCACACCTGCATTGGAATGGCCTTGCTGAAGTGAGGGGCTTAAAATAAACCTGCTTGAAGCTGCTGTGGGATGTAGGTCCAGGGGGGGTGTTACTGCACCAGGCTGGAGCTGGAGCCTCGCATTGCTTCACACCAGAGAGCTCAGCAAGAGAAGGAAAACGCAATGCTCAGCACTAAGAGCTCAGAGGAAAAACTTCCCTTGTCCAAGCAGACCCATCCAACCTCACACTGTGTGACAGCATCAGAGCAACCCCAAGGTTGACAACAGAGCCCCATCCACCTACGACAAGCTCCATGACATCCAAAGAGCAACCCCAGATGGCTTTCCCGCAACCACATGGGATGCTTGGACAGCTTTGCCTTTCTCCAGACGGTACCTGACCAAGGGGTGAGCCACATTCCGACATGGAAAGCAGAGCAGAGGGCAGCTGCCGGCGGTGTGGAGCATCCACTGGGGTGCGGTGACGCTCGCAGGGCGGGCAGGAAGAGGAGAGCCGGTTCCTCTGGCACAGCTCGTGGTGACGAAGCCAGCCACCCACCATGGCCTGGGCCGGGAGGTGCTGGAGCTGCTGCCTCTCTGCACTGGGAGAGATCTGCACCTCCTGCCACTCAGAAGCAGTGATACAGGCACAGCACCTTGCAGGGAGAGCAGCAGGTGGGAGGAGAGGTTGGTGCCCCACAGTGCCTGGTTGTGTCCTATGCGATCAGCAGAGGCTGACTCAGACAGAAACACCCTTTCGCCACTGCTCCTCTTCCTGTCGCACCTCTGGGAACGCCCAGGTATCCCATCCCACCTCTGATCCTGCCCGGTCCTGCTTAGCTTTGGGATGTGCCACCATCCCACTTCTCTGCAGCCACTCACCTGCCTCTCAGGTTGCTGCCCCATCACGGCCCATGCTGCATCAAGGGGAGGATGCTACCTCCAGCTGAGCACCCCAGGCTGGTGCTGGAGCATGGAGGGTGGGAGGAAGCAGGGAAGGAAGCAGAGGAGGAAGTGGCCCCAGCTCAGTTTACACAAAGCTGTCAGGCTGCTGTGCTGATGCTGCCCAGGCATGGACAAAGCACCCCAGACAGCTCCACCAGCACTGGGAATGTGATTCCCAACAGCTGGCGGTCTGGGCTTAAAGGATACACAGAGCCACACAGCACTTCCCAAAGCATAGAGTGATGCAGGAGCCCTGCACATCCCTGGAGCAGAGAAGGCACCGTCACCTCCTTCCAGTGGGCAGGATGGGTCATAGGAGCATGACAGCCCACAGGGGAGCAGAGGAGGGCTGTGACACCAACCAGCACCACTGGACAGGCTTCCATATCTGCTGTGCTTGTAGGTGGTACCTTCACCTCTTCCCTCCTTCATGCACACCAGTTGGCCATACAATGCCCTGCAAGAGCTCACTGCACAAGACAGAACAGGAAAGCTTTACTGACATCCACATAGAATCATTGGATTGTCAGAGTTGGAACGGACCTCAAGGTCACCCAGTTTAGGGTCCAGACTCAGCCCCACGGCAGAGCACTCACATCCCTGTTAGGGATCTGGGTCTGCCCCTCACCCATCCCAATGTGCTGTGCGGAAAGTCCACATCCATGGTCGGGAGAGAGTCCTGGCTGGGAGCGCGTGGCAGGAGGGATAATCTGTTTAGGCTGCCGGCAGACGTAATGAGCCCATCTCGGGTGGAGGCAGGGCTTGTTTTGTTCAGGCTTGGCAATGAAGTGGGAAGAGGAGGGGGGGAAATGGACTGCTGCAGCAGAACTTTAGCCTCTGCCTCCCAGCACCGAATGCAGAGAGCCCTGGGCACTGGGAAGCAGCAGCCCCATGAGGAAATGAGGTCCCAGGCCTGGCCCAGGCTGCAGGTGAACACATCGTGACTCCCATCCCACCACCTTTATGGCTTCAGTCCCAATAGCCACCAAAGGAGCCTTTCTGAAAGCAGCCCACTGCTCCCTGCACCACAACGGGGTCACAGCTCTCAGTCAGACCCATAGGAAAGCATGGGCAGAGAGTGGGGGACAATAAGGTCATAGCCCCATGTGCACCACCTCCTGGACCACTCAGGGCTCCCCAGAGGTAGGGACCTGTTTGTGGCACAGCTCAAAGGGAAAGTTCACTGCAAACGCTGTGGCTGCAACCTCAAAAGAGGAAATCTGGGACATTTCCTCTCCACTCTCGGTTTTGCACACCTTGGAGCCAGAGAGAACATCGCTGATGGGTGAGTCGGAGCTGCTGTCACCTAGCAGGAATGGGGAAGGTGACGTGGTGCTTAGGGAGGGAATGGGATGCCATACCCAAGCAGGCTTTCCTGCTCACAGCACAGCTTCTAGGAACTGAGAGACAGGCATTGTATGCTCCCAGCAGGATGCCACATGGACCACTGGAGCCCCAGTACCCTGAAGCCTCTCTCCATCCACCTCCTGCTCTCCTGCAAAGCCACATTTACACAGCACAAGTGAGGGCATGAGCTGGCTGCTGCTGCAGCTGCAAATCACCAGGTCAGGCTTCCACCTCAATGTGCAGGAAGAGACCAAACCAGACTGGACTGGCTGGATCTGGGGTACGAGCAGCACAAGGTGACACTGCCATGGGGCAGCTGATGGGCACCATGCACAGCACAGCCCTCTTGGCACCCCAACAGCCCTCACCCTGCCATCAGCAAAGGAAAGGAGCTGCCTGGGCAGTGTGTGGGCAGCAGCAGAGACTGACTGACCGGAGGAACAGGAAGGGGAAAGGCTGAATTCACCCTCTGTGCAAACAACCAGTCTCCAGCAAACACCTTGGCCCTGGGGCTGCGCTTGGGTCTGAGTGCTGCCATGAGCTTGGGAAGTCAGGAGCCAGAGCTGGAAGAGGCCAGCTGCAGCGTGCACAGGCAATTTGTCAAGCAGCAGCAGCAGTAAGATGGAAGTAGGAAGGAACAGGCTCTGCAATCCCAGCTCCTCACTCCCTGAGCAGCCCCACAGCCCAGCTTGCCCCACAGCGAGCAGGCGTATCTAACCACCTCCCACGACGGGCTCCCGCAGCGCCTGCGAGAAGCCACAACATCTCTTTGGAGTGCTGGAGAGGGGATTTATCACTTCCTCGGGTGCCAGAGCAGATAAGGTGCGGCGCCATGCAAAAGAACAGCAGCAAGTAAGCGTGTGAAGGAGATGGTTCTCCAGCACCCAAAGGCACCACCATGTCCCTTTCCTTGGGTCAAGGGGGGGGTTAAGTGCATCCAAAGCCCAGCCTGGCATCCAACATGACATCCCTGCCCTCAGAGCGCACTCCAAGGGTGGAATGCTGCCCATTCCCCATGACCCTTCCCACCCCAAAGCCTCTGGCCATGCCCCCCAAGTCCCCAAGGGAGGCGGGTCTGACATTTGCAGAGAATCTTCCCCTGTTTTGTCCTAATAATCAGCCAAGTACAGGCGGATTTTTGCAGCATGATACAACAGGGAGCAGGGAATGCAAGAGCGGGGGCTGCTTCCAGCAAAGAGGGGGCTTTTCCTTCCCCAAGAGCAGGGAATAGAAGAAAAGCATGCTCAGGACATGACCCCTCACCCTGCTGCCCATAGCCATGGTAAGACCCCAGTCTATGGCATCACAGCCCCATGGATGCAATACCCCAGAGCTGACACTCTCCAGCTTCAGGACTGCTCAGCATCCAGAACAGTAGGAAAGTGATAATGTCCAATGGAGGAGAGCTGGAAATAACCACCTCCAGCACTGAGCAGGGGCACCACAGGCTGGGAAGAGGTAGTGGGAAAAGTCTGCAAGCTCTGTTTTCTAACTGGGTGGTCCTCTGGGCATCCATGCCATGATCTCCAAAAGGAAGGGAGAAAGAAAAGGCGCTGGTAGCTGGGAAGACGTCCTCACATTCCTCTATCTGTGCCAGTCCCCATGCCCCAAGAGAGCACATGCATGGAGAAAATTAAAAGCAACTGCTTTACACTCTGCTCTTCTTCCAATTCGGGCCAAGCACAGTTTGGAGGTTAATTCCCAGCCTGCTCCTGTTGTGGGGGGCTTCACCTTCTTGATGAGCCAAAGGCATATGCACACAGGTCCAGGCCAGCCGGTATGGGGAGTGGGGACCCCTCAGAGACCCCCATAGACCTGTAGAGCCATGGGTGGCTTCCTCGGGAAGAAGGTCCCAATGAAATGGCTTTCATCTGGAAGCAGAAGGGGGTTCCAGGGAACCATCTATATTCCCAGGGCAGGCTCTGGAAAGCTGACCTCCCCACGAGGTTTATGGGATGTTAAAGGGGACTGTTCAGTGCCAGCACAGGAACACCTTGCCAGGAAAGAGGGAATTCCCAGGAACAGGGGATTTCTCAATTGCTGGGAAAGGGGCAGCACAAGGTGAGCTGGCAACAGGCGAGTGAAGCAGCCAGAAGAGAGCCATTAACAGCACTGTATCTACCAAGGACCACAGGCCAGATCCTGCCACTGCACAGGGCTCTGAGCACGCAGATCAGACCCATAGGAACATCAGGGGTTGTTCCTACAACCACAGCAACAGATTGTCCCAAAGGGAGAAGCAGACACAGCGCCTGACCCAGTTTTTCCCATGCCAAGCAGGTACCCCCAGGAGGTCAAACACAGGATGTAGGGGGATCAAGGGCACATCACCTCCCACCTACAGCCCCATGGGGGACAACCAGAGCTCCAACAGGTAGCAGGACCACACGTAGCTGCCCTAAGTCACACTGAACCCCAAACAGCAGCACAGCCACACATAAAAACAACTCGTGAACACAGCGCTCCTGGGATTAGGGACTTAGCGTCCACACAGCCCTTTGAAGTTGGAAGTGCTAAGTCTGATTATTATTAGAGAGCTCCAGCTCATTAATCCTGATGTTTGGAGCTGGATTTCCATTCCCCCCCCCCTTCCAGCCCCATTCCTAATTCAGTTCCCGAGTACTACAGGAATCCATTACTCCCACTAAATACTGGTGACAAACGCACTGGGCACCAGCCCCCTGGGAAGCAGGAAAAGCAGCTCCTGCCACCAACACAGGTATTTTGATGCAATAAAAAGCCAAAACAGACCTGAGTACGTAAGCGTGAAGAACCTTCACCTTTCCTGCAAGCCAAGAGGAAAGGTCAGATGACTCAAAAAGCCTTTTCCAGCCTGACTCTAGGTAATCACCAACATGATCCCTACTCATGGGGTGAGTGGGATGTATTGAGCGCAGAGCCCTAACACAGTGGTGTGGGATCCCCCCCCTGCCCAAACCAAGCTTAAACAGAACTGAAATTCAAAAGGAAAAGCAAGCCCGAGCTGTTAAATGAACCGTTATTCCTGCTGGAGCACACCCTCGCATCCAGGCTCCTCGCTGCAGTGAATTCGGATGGGTGGCAAGGAAGCGCTGGGAATGCCGCGGCTGGGGGGCTCCTCAGCAAAGCGGGAGGGTGCGTGCCTGCATCACACGTTACCAGAGCCACCATCTTATCTGGGAAGCGGGATTACTTCACCCCAGCTGCAAAGGGAGAAGCCGAGAGCAAGGATTGGTTTTCCCAACCTGAGCCCCTGCACGGGGGCCTGGATCTGGCTGCAGGGCCGACCCTATCCCCATTGGAGCCGGAGTTCCATGGGGTCACCAACCACTCTGACAGGGACAAAGCAAATAGGGGGGCTGTCCAAAACACAGCCCTGGCTCCCCATGGCAGAAGCAGCATGCAATGCTTCGAGCCCCCTCACTTAAAATCAAAGCACTGCACTAAACAGGCAGCAAAACCCCAAGCAGGGCAGTGGGAAGGAGGCCACTGGGAGCGGGGGCTCTTCCCAAGCCCCCTTTGGGATGGTTCCTTTGTCTTGGGCACGGCCATGACGCTCCCTCCCGCCCGCCCCTTCCCGCACACACCACGGCATTTTTTCCAGTTACATTTTTTCCATATTAGCCTTCAGATTTCATTATCCCCCCCCCCTCGCCCCCCCCAGCGAGAGCAGCAATATGTCTGATCTCATTGCCATAATAGGATCGGGAGTGGGGATGCCAGTCCCGGCACAGAAAGGTGTGGAAGAAGAGAGGGGTGGCTCTGCTTCCCACACCCCGACACCATGGATGGGCCCCTACAACCCTAAACACCCCCCCCCCTCCAACCCTGCGTCACGCCTGGGAAGAAGAGGAGGAAGGCCTGGACATGGCAGATCCCACGCTGGGAAGGAGCTGGGATTGCCCCCGTGTCCCCCCGGGAATGTGGGGGCTGTAAGATGGGGGGATGTGTCCAGCACATCCAGGAGGAGATGTTTTGTTTACAACCGAGTTTTTCCCAGGATAAAGCCTACAGGATACCCCCCAGTTCCTCTCGTGCACCCCAAGAGGGGCTGGGATCACCCAAAGCACTCGTGCTGGCCCCAAATGGCCTCAGGAAAGAGGTGAAGCACTGAGGGACCAGTGGGCACTGTGGGAATGCCGGGCTCCCCACAGGACACCTGGATATCCATGGGGTCAGCAGGCACCCCATGGGACCAAAGAGCACACACGGGGCTTCTGAATACCTCATGGGGTTCATGGACACCTGTGGGTCCCTATGCTGTAAGTGGGGTCAGCAGGCATCCCATACAGTTACACACACACCCCAACAGCCCACACGGGAGCAACAGGAACCCACAGAGCCCTAGGATATCTATGTGACCAGCAGGCACCCCACGGGGCCCCTGAAGATCCTACAAGAACCCATGCTAACCGAAGGGGCCAGAAGGCATCCATGGGCCCTTGTGCTATCCACGGGACCCTATACTACCCATAGGTTACCCACGGGCCACCCCTAGCACCCCAAGCTGCCCAGTGGATCCCGAGGTACCCATGGGCCCATCAGACACCTATGGGGCTTTACACAACCCACAGATGGGGGCCAACAAACACCCCACAAGGCGCTGACTCCGGACACGTAGGGGCGGGCAGGGGGCGTGGCCCCGGGTCGGATTTTGGGGGTAAACCAGCGTGTTTTGGGGTCAGTTCCCACCTGGTTGAGGTCCTCGTCGTTGAGCAGGTGCGACTCGCGGGGTTTGAAGCAGTTCTGACACTTGCTCTTGTTGAAGATGTTGGCCTGGAACTTCCTGCAGGGGTTGTCCTTGGCGGCCATGGCGCGGCCCCGCGCCCGCTGCGAGCCCGCTCAGCGCCCCGCG